>BDCZ01000362.1:48098-63145 GCA_001662365.1 Chlamydomonas applanata | reverse complement strand
CTCTCCCTCTCTCCCTCTCTCCCTCTCTCCCTCTCCCCTCTCCCTTGGGCGCTACCTTGCACTGCACCTTGTGCATGCGCCAGTGGCCTGCCTGGCAGCTGCGGCCGCAGTACACCACCAACTTGCACCCAGCACATCGCAGTAGCGCACCTCCATCCTCGCCCTGCTCCGTCCCACAGCATGCACATGCAGGCGCGGTGCTACTGTAGGACCTGCCAGCATCAGCCGAAGCAGCAGGTGCGCGCGCTGATGCCTGCGGCTGGCCCGACCCTTGTGTTGTGTTGCTCTTCTCGCCCCACCTGGCCTCAGCTCCAGGAATAAACAGGACATTGCACCTATCCTCAGCGTGCTGCAGAGTGAGCCCTAGGTCAGCCACATCAACAGGCACTCCTCGACCAGGGGCTGCTGCCCTGGCCATCCCCTGCATGCACGCCGTGCTGGCAGCGCCACGCTGCCCCACCCCCGCCATCGTTGTGGCAGGGGTGGCAGCGCCAGCAGTACGGCTGCGGCTCGTCCTGCTGATCGCGTCAGCCAGAGGCACAGGGTGTGCGCCCCGAGGTGCCTCAATGCCGGCCGCCAGGTGTGCACTGTCCTCCCCGTACCCTGCAGCCTCGTACAGCTGACACAGCAGCCGGCTGCTGGCGCCCTCGCTCCATGCGTGCAGCGCTTGCCACGCGGGGCTGGCTAGCAGCTGCTGTAGCGGGTCAGAGGGGGGCTTGCCTGCTGCACCTTGGCTGTTGTTTGGCTGAGGGGCAGCACGCGCTGTGGTTTCAGCGAAGCTGCTCGAGGGCGGTGATATGTCATCATAATCATAGGGATGCTCCAGCGCCTCCTGCACGCGCTGCACAATGCTTGCAGCAACACCTGGGTCCACGCCAGCTAGCGCCCTTCGCAGACCGGGTACCAGCCACGCCACGCCATCTCCGCTCACGCCCCGCACCCAGCACGCCAGGCGTGCAACCAGCAGCTCTGGCCACGCCCACATCAGATGCACAGCCTCCTCCTTTACTTTCATGGTCCAGCCAGCAGTATGTAGCTGGCCCAGCTGCACCACTGCCTCTGTAGCAGCTTCCACATGCTTCAGGGCTGTGTGCAGCTGGCGCAGGAGCTGCAGCGCATGGAATCGCCACACATGCATGTCTGGGCTGACCTCATGTGACAGTGCTGCACGGCACAAGCTGCGCATGTCCTTGGCACCAGCCTCACCCGGCAGGAGCTCTGCAGGTGCAGGCAGCACCCGGGCAGCCCCGGTGAGCAGCCGCAGCACTGCGGCCAGGCACTTCCGGTGCTGGTAGCAGCCGCTTGACACGCGGTTGTACACCACTCGGGTTGCATAATGACGCGACGGTGCGTGCTGCTGGGTCATGGTATCTGGTGGCAGCTGGGAACCCAGCACCTGCATGCAGCCACCTGCCAGCACGGGCAGGTGGCAGGGCTGGAGGTGCACCAGCAGCATGGACGCAATAGGCCCTACAGCACCCCCTGATGCAGCGGCGTGGCCCAGGCTCTGCGTCATCTGCAAGGGGACACCATGAGAGCAGTGCTTCTTGTCAGCAGCAACCAGGAGGGGCCGGGATCGGGGTTCAGGTGATGGCAAGTGCTCATACCATGGCCATGTGGAGTGCGCACTGCACAGCGTCGCAGAACCAAGCAATTCAGTGCGTGGTTCTCCTACTCACCACACAGAGCGTCTGGAGTGTGTTGTTGTGCTGCAGTGCATCTGCCACGCAGCGCGCAAGACCTCTGCCGGGCTGCCTGCGCTGCCCGCAACTGGGACACTGCTTGCACTTGGGATGCTGCTGCTGCTGCTGCTGCTGCTGGCGGCAGCACTTCCACCCTGCTGCACGGCCCCCTCCATCAGTTGGCAGAGTGCGTGGCTGATGCAGCACAAGCGGCTGAACAGCGTCACGACCACAGAATTGGCAAAGCTCAGGGAGGCTGGGCCTCTGTCGTACGAGAGCGTCCACAGGCAAACTAGCAGCTGCCAGCCAGCTGCCACGTGTACTGCCGTGTTACTGACACAGTCGACCTGAGAAAGTGCTTGTACCAGCCTGCCCTCCTCCCACTTGCGCCAGCTGTGTACCACCCTGCCACTGGATATGCAGCTGTCGAGTGCATCCGCCAGTGGTGCCAGCGCTGTGCTGGTACTGCTGACCGTGCGCAGCAGCTGCTCTGCATGCGGCGGCTGGTGGGGGGTGTTACCTAGCGTATGAGCATGAATGACACCAGCGTTCAGTTGCCCGTAGAGTGCTGGCAACTGTGGCGTTCCCAGTCGGTCTGCCGCAGGGTGCACTGACGGGGCTCCTGGTCCAAGAATTTGAGCTTGTGGAATGTTGCCGGCATGCGCCTGTAGCCGATCCAGTGTGCTCCCCATAGCATGGGCATCACCCAGGAAGGTGCTTGCAGACATGCACGCGGCCGTGGACCTCCCCATGAGCATGTAGCCCAGCTGAGCACACTCACGGATGCACGGGTGAAGGCCCTGCATCCAGCTTGCCTCAGAGACAGACACCGACTGGCCGGCCTCACAGTCGATGACGGCCTCGTGAAGCACCAGTAGCATTGACAGCAACGTTCGCATCACCACATCTGTCAGGTCATCACGCCCGCCCACAGTGAAGACCGGCAGCAGCACCAGGTGTAGCCACCACGTCAGCGTGCGCAGGCAGCGCGACAGCAGCTGCGCGGCCTGCTCGTGCCGTGGGGAGTAGGGCCCGATGCAGAGTGGGTTGTGCAGTGGGAGGGTAACACTTGCCAGCACTGAGCAGCAGAGCTCGCTGAAATGCGTGGGGACGCGAGGGTCCGTCGCCCCAATGAAGCCGAGCGACATGACCAGGTCAGCGCACATGATTTGCCCTGCCACCACGTGTTCTGGTGAGCCCTGCATGTGGTGTAAGAGCAGCAGTAAGTCATGGCAACGTCATGGCAACCTGGAACCTGCCACGGAACCTGCTGCTTTTCCATTTCAGCTCCAGTGTGCTCAGGCGGCCAGGCAGTTTGATCGCATGCCCGCATGTGGCTCAGGTATGCCCATGTGGAAGGAACTGAAGGTACGCACCAGCGGCTGCAGCGCATAGGCCCAGTGCTGGCCAGAAGGAAGTGAGCCGCCATTCGGTGGTGGGAGCCCCTCACCCATGTGCCACCTAACAGCAACTACAATGCGCAGGTAGGCTTCAACGCAAACCAGCAGGGAACAACACACCACCCGGCCAGCTGGCTCTTTTGACGCCTGAGCACACAGGCTGCAAGCAAAGGCTGCCAACCGCTGCCCCAGCTGGGTATGTGCAGTGCTGGGGCCCTGTGTGCCGTGCCATGCAAGCGCCGCCTGCAGCCATCGCGCCAGCCGAGCATCCAGCGACAGCTGCGCCAGGAACAGCCATGTGACGGCTTGCGACACAGTGACTTGTGTGCTGCTGTCTGCGCCCTTGCTCTTGCTGCTGCCACCCTTGCTGGTGCCGGTGCCGGTGCTGGTGCTGGTGCTGGGCCCGGCTGCATTACCCGCTGCACCCTGTTCCAGAATGATGAACGGCACCAGCTGCGCCCATGCAGCAGCTGTGGGCTTACAGCATGCGCACAGAACGCCTGGTGGTGTCTTATTGTTGTGTGGCGGCATGATGCGCTGCACCATGCCACACAGCTCCTGCACCAGCAGAGCCTCCAGTAGCCCAGATGCCAGTGCCAGCACACGTGCGGATGGCTCCGCACTGACAGCTGATGGCAGCAAAGTCACCAGACAGCGAATGCTGAGCATGACACGCGCCGCAGCCAGGTACTCCCATGGGCCTGTCACGTGGCTCATGCCGAGAAGCCGGCAGCAGCCAGCCAGCTGCAGCAGGAACATGGGCGCGCGAACCAGAACCATCAGTGCTGGAACATTATGTGCATGCAGCTGTGCAACCAGGCCATGTGCGAGATGCTTTTGCAGGGTCAAGACGATGCAGTTGCTGCACGGCGTGCACGCTTGCGCACCTGCTTGGCTGTATGCAGGATGCTTGCATCGATTGAACCAGCGGTGCTAGAGCTGCGCAGCATATCTGCAAGCTGGCGAACGATTGCGCTCGTTGCACTGATACGCTGCTCAATGCGCTGCTGCCGAGCTACAGGGCTGCTCATCGTGCAGAATTGTTCGGGTATACCTAAGAGCTAGCTTGCTGTCCCCATGCTTTGTGTGCTTATGGAAGCAAGCGAACGATCTCATATCCTGATCTGTGTCGCCAGGGTTCGCCAAAACCCTTGATCTTGCACATTTACAGTTTTGCGCTTCTTCCTGCTGCCGATCCTTGCTAGTACCGTTAAAATGCTACTCCCGCACCTGCAAGCTTTAAACTCGCACAAGAAGGTCATCTTGGCAAGTGCAAGCCCAAGACGCTCAGAGCTGCTATCGAAGCAACTGGGCATGCGTTTCGAGGTGCGATGGCCTTAAGAACCGGGCTCCTGCTGCGAGCAGGGGGGGGGGGGGTGCATCATGAACCGCAAGATCAGGCGTGATGCAAAATCAGGGTTCACACGCATCCTGTGTATGCTCAGCATGCTCCGAGTTTCCGCTCAACTCGCCAGCAGGCACATTGCACGCACCATGCACGGCACCACACCACAGCCTTGCTGCTGTGCTGTTGTTGCTGCCTGCTCCGTGTGGCATGTGTTGGCCTTGACGCATGCAAGGCAAAACACACATCATGCATGGCGTGTGCAGCATCAGCAGCTAACCCGCTCCCTTCACCCTCTCTCCTTCCCTCTTCCTCTCTCCTTACCACCTTCCTGCACAGGTCATGGTGTCAAGCTTTGAGGAGACCCTCCCAAAAGATCACTACCGAGGCGAGGATGGTGCAGCACGCTATGCAGTGGATACCGCCAAGGGCAAGGCCCTGGATGTGTACCGGATCACCTCAAGGGCTGAAGTGACTCCAGATCTGCTGATCGGCGCAGACACAGTAAGCCCCGGCAGTGCGCGTACCCACCCTCGGCATCCTTTGTGATCTCGTGCTCGTGTGCTTCATTTGCATGCCACAGTACCCGCATCAGTCATTGCAAGCCCTGTGCGGGCGACAGGCCTGTGTGATCTGTGCTGGGGTGTGCAGTCATCTCACAGCAAGCAGCTCACTCTGCTGCCTACGAGGTATCCGCAGCTTGCGCTTTGTACTTCTCAAAGGCTGTAGGCCACCTGGGGATATTGGAATGCGTGCCGGTCGCCATGGGGCTGCCACATGTGCCTGCTGCCCCCAGGCCTCTGCCGTGTGCAAGAGCTATGTAACAGGTGTGTGCCTTATGTGTGCTGAGGTGATGCAGGTGGTGGAGGCGGGGGGTCAAATCCTGGAGAAGCCAGAGGACGAAAAGCACGCGTATGAGATGCTGTCCCGCCTGAGCGGGAGTCAACACCACGTGCACACAGGCGTGGTGCTGGTGCTGCCCAAACAAAATGGTGGGCGCACCTGCATGACTTGTGCGCTCACATACAGGACAGGTGGTGTTCATTGCTTGTGTGGTTGATGTGCTGTTTAGTCGTTATAGCTAGCACGGTGTCGATACAGGTCGCACACTGCAATGAGGCGCAGCGCTCGCGCTGCTGCAGCTGCTCAGCTGTACCTAGACTCTCATGCTCCAGGGGGGTGGGGAAGCAAGTGGGCCTTGGGGGATGCGGGCAACAGAGATGAAAGGCCTTGAGCCTGATTGCTTTGGTGTAGTGACTGCGGTCCATATGCGCAGATCCAAAGACGGGCCAGCCCCCATTCGTCCACACCTTCTCATCCACCACCACTGTTCAGGTAATGCCCTGATAATGGTCTGGCCTGCATTCACATGCAGCACGATATATGTCTGATATCTGGGCAGGCCCTGTCACCCAGCTGTGCACCGGCTACCGCATAATGTTGATGTCCAGGCGCCAGCATTGTGTCATGGCTGACGTTGACCATTGTTTGACCACAGTTTGACCAGCTGACAGATGACATCATCCATGAGTACATCAAGTCTGGGGAGCCCTTTGGCAAGGCAGGCAGTTATGGCATCCAGGTTCGTGGCATCAAGCCTGCATGCTCCTTGCACTGTAATAATAATAATAACACGGCGTGTCACAGATGTGTCTGCATGCCGGAGCCTGACAGTCGTTATCTAAACACCATCACTAGAGGACCAAGCCAGCCTAAAATACCGGGAGCCGCCCCACTACAGCACCTAGCACCCTGTTGGAAGCGAGCACCGCAAAGGTTAGCAGCTGGCCGACACACCACCCGTGGTCAACAGCAACATGCTGATGCCACAGGGC
Organism: Chlamydomonas applanata; assembly: GCA_001662365.1. Taxonomy (NCBI): domain Eukaryota; kingdom Viridiplantae; phylum Chlorophyta; class Chlorophyceae; order Chlamydomonadales; family Chlamydomonadaceae; genus Chlamydomonas; species Chlamydomonas applanata. The sequence goes on along the minus strand of BDCZ01000362.1, from coordinate 56,883 downwards.
ACCCAGGCCATACGGTGACGGGCGGGCAGGCCGTATGCGGGGCGGGCGGGACGAGCATCAGGCCCTTGCACTGTGCTGCTGGTGAAATTGCACAAGCTGCTTGCGTATCATGCTGGGACCTGCAGTGCATGCTGACAAGGTCCCAAGCCAAAGGCAGGATGTAGCCATGCACGCAACATACAGTACGGCAGCTGCGGCTCCAGTCTCCTGCACTTCCGTCCGTCATGTTTACTGTCAACCATAACGCGGTCCTGCGCAGGGGATCGCTGGGTCGTTTGTGAAGGGCATTGATGGCTGCTACTTCAACGTTATGGGCTTCCCAGTGCACAGGTGCGCAGTCAATACCTGCATCGTGCATGTGTCAAGCTGGGTGCATGCTGCGTCCAAGGTAGACACCAGCAGCAGGGAACATTACAGCGCTGCAACACCCGTGCATGGAACACAGTGCACACAGTTTTGTGCGTTGGAACACAGTATGCACGTTTTTTGCGCATTTCTTCTGCTGTTCCTTCGGCTTTACCTCCTCTTGCTCAGCGCAGCAGCTTTACCCTCCAGCATGTGATCCTCATGTGACCATGTGCATGTGAATCATGCTTGCAGATTTGCGGTCGAGGTGACGCGGCTCATCAAGAGTGGCCAGTTGCCGCTCGCATAAGCCAGTTGTCACGCACGTTGTCTTGTTATAGAAGAGGGATGACATGCCAACCAGTCGTTGCGGCAGTTTTCAACAGTCACCGCCAGTGCAGCCTTGTAACAATATCATATTCTAGACGTTTACGAAATGGCGCAATCTCGTCCCCCACTTCCTCCATTCACCGAGGAGACGGCCAGACAAAAGGCATGCTTGAACGCAAATAAACCATGCAGCTGCAGCACTCAACGTTGTCAGCAACGCTGATCCTTGCATCCTTTGTGTCGCCAGGAAGTTTTCAACGCATGCACAGATCACACACACATGGGCTGGTTTGTGTGGATGTGCACAGGTGCGGATGGCAGAAGATGCATGGAACAGCAGGTTTGTGTGCCAGGTCGATGGATGGCAGGGAGAGATGGCAGGCATGTGGATGCGCGCATGCTGCCTGCCCATGACAGCCCTGGCCTGTCACAATGCGACCAGCTAAGACCATGCGCTGCGGCCAAGCACTGCCCATGTCATGGCTACCCTTTGCAGGGACCCCGACCGCTGCGCAGGGGCGTACACGGAGGACACCGAGTGGCGCAACCGCGCAGAGTTTGTCAAGGGGCGCGAGGCGGTGCGTGCGGAACCATCGTGGTCCTGCGGGCTGTACTGCGGCCTGCAGTATTACGGTAGTACTAAGTACACTAGAAGTTATACACTGCTGGTTGTCCTACCACAGTCGTAGCAAGCTGAAGGAGAGTAGGGAGGTCAAAGTAGTTGCAGAACATCACTGTCCATTCCCCTGGCTGGCTTGGTCCTCTAGTGATGGTGTTTAGATAACGACTGTCAGGCTCCGGCATGCACGCCGTGTTATCATTATTATTATTATTATTACTGTGTATTCCCCCATGGCCATCGGCGGCTGTGGCAGGTGGCGCACTGCATGCTTTGCCCATGCATGGCCTTGGTCACCAGGACTACACAGCTGCGTGGTCACAGCCCCTGTCCTTGTTCCTTGTGCCATCTTTCCGGATGTGCTTGCAGCAGCAGCATGCGCACACCAGCACATCTGATGTGCAGGACTGCAGTGGCGCCTACTTTTTAATGCACCTGTGATGTGCAGGTGCGCGAGTTCCTGAAGCGCAAGTGGGCACGAGAGCTGGACTACAAACTGCGCAAGTACCTGTGGGCATACCAGGTATCTGCACGTACCTGATCTATACCTATCTGCGCTCATAACGATAAGATGCCTGCACGTTTTGCTCTGTTCTGCTCACCAGCAGCGCTACATACGATAGCCATGTTCCTGTGTTGTTCTCCCCCTCGCGTACACCTTCATGCTTCAGTACAGTATCAAGGCAGCATGACCACGCCATCCCCAGGATCTTCAGTGCCTCCAACTGAAATGCTGCCATGGCCATGCTCTATGCTCAGGGCAATCGCATCGCGGTGTGCTTTGAGTATGAGTATCGGGATGCAGCGGGGCAGGTAAGTTGACTGCTGGCTGCTACCTGATTTGCATGTTGTACAAGTGTACCTTCGTGCGGGCGCAGGCAACCGCAGTGGCAGCTCCTTGGCGGCCCTGGGGTTCTGCTTTGAGGCACATCAAATGCTTGCGGTGGTTTGCATGCTCGGCACACGTTGCCCTCATGTGTACTGACAGTGTATTGCCTGGCCTGCTGAGTTCGCAGTGGTACCGCGCGTACGGCAATGAGAACTGGGAGTTCAGTGATGAGGTACGCTGAACAGCAGCAGCAGCAGCAGTAGCAGCAGCAGCAGCAGCAGCAGCAGCGGCAGCGCCAGCAGCGGCGGCACTAGCAATTCACTGTTGCCACAGCAGGATCCTTCCGTAACCATCAGCTGGAGCGTGTGCACAATTGCACGCACAGGGCTTGATGCGCAAGCGCATCGCCTGCATCAACGAGGCGCCCATTGCTCCTGAGGAGCGCCGCATCGCAGGTGCTTGGCTGTGTCAGCTGGGGGGATCTCTGGGATGAGCTGCATGTTGCATTCTGCTAGCTGCGCGCATGGCAGTTGACACTGTAACCGCTGGCTACGGACACGTCTGCGCTGCACATGCATGGGCCCATGTGCTGGCATCATGGCAACCATGCATGTCATGTACTCAATGCTCAAGCTCCCGTGCTGACACAGCAGTGGTGCGCCCGCCCCTCACTGGTGGTTAACTTGCAGTGGACAACCCCACCCCTAACGCATGGCTGACAGAACAGGTACTGCCAGTGCTGGGTGCTTAGAATAAAAATAACAACACGGCGTGTCACAGATGTGCTGGGTGCTGCTGTGAGCTTACCTACCAGGCCGGCCACCACCAGCTCCCTGTGTATGCTGTGCATGCCTGTAGTGACTGGCCACGCCCTGCACATACTACACTAGTAATTGTAATAAATAATAAATAACACGGCATACTACACTAGTACTTATGCACAACAGCTTGGCATTTGGAGTGGTCTGCATGTTGGTCCGAGGGGCCTGTCTTGAGCCTGCCTGAGCGCACCCTGCCACCAAAGCATCCCTGACCTGCTGATAACCAGACTACTCCATGTTGCGCACATCCCTGGCTCCCTGCCATGATCGAAACCCACACATGCTCCACCGTGCTCGCCACCGCAGGGCCTCGCGAGCGGGTCACTGCATGCGCCCTTCCCTCTCAATGGGGGCAATGCACCTGCATACCCCTCGGCGTAGCTGCTGCCTGCTGGGTGCAAGTTGCCTGGTGGGCCAAACCCTTTGATTGCAGCCGCCGCAAGAAACCTGGTGATTAGTAGGTCCAGTAGGACCACATACAAATGACACAGTACTGTCAATGTTGCACCGGGGTTCACAGGTTGATCACGGAGTTGATTAGTACTGTTGCAGACAAGTTGGCGCCTACCCTCAGGTACAGGGCCAGCCACAGGGTCTTGCCAGCTGACAGCATGCACAATCCTGGTGCTGGTGCTGCTGTGTGCCGGTGTGGGGTGCCAGTTGGTTGACGAAAACTAGTGGGACCACACATGAACCGTCGTCACATGTCAGCTTCGCACAAGGGTTCACAGGTTGACCACGGGGTTGACCAGTTACAGCTGCATGTGAGTTGAGCAGCCCGCAACTACTGGCTGAAGGATTGTGTAACACCACAAGGCCGCTGTGTGCCAGTGTGGGGTGAATGCTGGGGAAAGGTGAACTGCAGCCCAGTTGCTGCTCAACCTGTCGACACGTTACAATCTGAGCTGACGTGCAATAATAGTGCCGCCTGTGATGCCCGGAGGATACCCCCATCTGATTGTGTACATAGACTGCACACCACCAGCCCACACACGTTTGAGCCAGCAGAGACACCAGCTACAAAAATTTGGTTGACGTGCCCCGCCTGTAACAGACATGCAAGCCAGATAACGGAGGGAGGACAAAAAGGGAACAGAAAACAAAAACACAGCATGTATGTGCGCGCAGCCCCGTGTTTGGTCACGCAGGGCGAGCCGCAGCGGGCGCAAACCACACGGCAGCACAGCTAGCATGGCAACCATGCAGCACACAGTACGCAAGCTTATAGTTTCTAGAAAAGTGGTGTGCGTGGCACATCAAGGCCCCAAGAATCCCTACAGAATCCCCAAACCTCCTAACCATGGCTCCATTGGGCGGGGGTCACAGGCACCCATCGTTCCACCAACACGCTGTACCCTCGGCCAGTCACCGGGTTGCACGTGCACTCTAGACTCTCCAGCTGTACGGCGTGCACCCTGCCCCAGCAGACCAACCAGGGCCCGTGAGCAAAGGCAGGGACGCACGGCACACCCAGCTGCATGGCATCCTGGCAACAGCAAGCGCTCACAAAACACCATCTGGTGAACAGCACCATGATCTGTCAGATGATCTGTCTGGAAAAACAAGAACCTGCTACTAAATGGCGGCCAACAGTCCTGCCAGCGCACTTTCTCAACTGAAGGACAAGCACGTACACAGGTGGGGCCAGCAGTACAGTGCATGCACATGGCTGCATGCGTGTGGGCATGCACCCTGCACCCCTGCCTATCAGGCCCCCCTTGTGCAGCACCTTTGCATCGCACACCACTCCTAGGCTAAGCCAGATACACGCCCACGCCTGCCCTGGTCATCAAGCAACCCATGGCCGCGCTGTGAGAATCCCCCTGAAAGGAACCAATCATCACCAAAACAGAACGCCAAAGTACAAGCCATGTGATGGTCATGGACACGCACGCAGCCAGCCGGCTGGCCAATACACGATTGGCCGACCCAGCCTGCACCATCCAGCACCACCGAGCAGCAGCCGCCAAGCGCCTACAACGACTGAAGGCCAGCGTACTTGCGCAGGCGCTCCGCTGTGAGGAACATAATGACGGTGTGTGGCCCCAGCCGTGCGTACGACGCGCTCCACCCCTTCATGAACCCGAGCAGCCCGTCCTTCTTGAGCACGTCTGTCGCACACGCCATGGCGCCAGAGTACTTGGACCCGCCCACAAACATGCGCGTCTTGACCACGTCCAGAGGGTTCGTGATCGTGGTGGTCACCAGGCCGGCAATCATGGACGACGTGAAGTGGAGCTTCGTGCCATCCGTCCACCCGGTCGTGTTGATCACCGCACGCTTCACCTCGTCGTACGTCGCGCACTGGGCTGCCGTGAGGATGGCTGACCGGAACAGGCCAGGCAGCGCGCCCTTCCACAGCCCCACCACGCCGTCCGCCTGCACCACGGACCGGATCACGCCCATCGATGTCGTCTGCGCGCCTGGCGTGCGGCCGGCGGCCTGCAGCCGGGTCTTGATCAGCTCAATGGGGGAGGTCACAGCTGCGGCGAGGCCGCCAGACAGCGAGCCCGAGGCAATCTTCTGGTCCAGCGTGGGCTTGGGGTGGCCGTTGGAAATCACATTCTTGATGGGCGTGTAGAGGCCGAGGCGAGCGCCGCCAAAAAAGAAACCACGCGCGAGGGAGGGGCCCAGGCCGGACCACAGGGCCAGCACACCCTCGTTACGGACCACGTTCAGGCCGGTCTGCACCTGCATGCCGCGAGCAGCATGGGCAGCGCAGCAGCCAAAAATGAGGTGAGCAGCGCACAGGGGACAGCAGCCAAAGCGCAGTGCGAGGGCATTGATGTTAACCAGCTGCAATCCCAAACAGAGGCCATGCGGCATGTGCATAACTGGTGGCCCCGCATGCGCAGGCACATGTGGTGCATGCGATGTTCGTGCGCATGGGGCGAGCGCCTGCAACATGCAAGCGCCAGGAATGCTCCTCCGCGTGCATGGGGCGCGCGCATAGGCGTGCAGCTCGTGGCACATGGCACATGGCATGCAGCTCGGGCAGGACCCACGGCTGAGAAGGCACACACACACAAGCAAGCATCGAGGACACATTGTCAGGGGGCGACTTACCATGCCTGGAGGCTTGGCGCCATCCACAACCTTGTTGCGCTCGAGCTGCAGGCGCACCTTGACCACATCTGCATGTGCACAGGTTCCAACAGCAATGTGTAGGAGTTGAGTCACAGCCGAGGCACCTACCCTGATGCACCACTACCTGCATGTCAGCAGCGGGTGCGCGCAAGCAGCAGCCATAGTGCGCACACAGCATGTGCACGCTCGAGCAGGTGCACAGCAGCGTAGCGCGTGCTGCTGCGCAGCAGCCAGAGCGGCTGACAGCGTGCACAGTCAGGTGTGCAATTGCAGGCCCCCCATGACATGAGCAACAATTCCAACATCTCGGGCGCGTGCAAACTCACCCAGGGGATTGGTCGCGGTGTTGGCTGTGCCCACGGAGATGCCGCTGGTCAGCAGCTCAGTGAGCACGGACTTGGGCAGGAAAAGCAAAGTCGTGGAGGCAGCTGCAGCGGCAAAGGCGGGGGCTGCATTGCTTGCGCCAGACTCCATCGCGGCCTGCTGTTGCGGGGACACACAAAAGTTTCGGTTCCACCAGCACTGCCACGTCCCCCAACAAACATTGTCCTGAGGGGCGGGCAGCCCCGGATCGGCACGCAGCCAAGCCACACACCTTGCCAGCCACGGCACCGGTAGTGGACATTCCTGCAGAGATGCTCTGGAGGTGAGAGGTCCAAGGGGACACTGCGCACAGGCAAACGCCCTGGGTGCTGCAGGAGGCTGATTGGAGCTGGAAGTCACCGACTTGGTGACTGGTTACGGTCCTGAGACTGCGTCAGCCTGAGGCAGCAAAGAAGGGTTTGCTTGTGCGCAACAAGCACGCAGAACAACGCAGATGCAATAGACTAGCGGCTGGTATGAAGCCAGGCAGCCGGAGCCGCGCTCTTCAGTTCGGAAAATCATTGCCATCATTGCCAGAATGGCCAGGTCAGCAACTGGCAGCATGCATGCTCGACGAGACATCGCTGGGTCAGGCTCGCAGCCAGGTGTCACGTAATCGTATTCCAAAATGGCTGGCAAAGCAGCTGGCTTGCCATGGCAGCCGCAGAGGAAGCAGGCAAGCAATACTCCACACGATGCCTCAGCTGTTTCCCCACAGCATGTGCTGCCATAGTGACCATCATGGCATCAACCAAGCTCTGCAAGGCTGTGATCGCTGCAGCACTCTGGTATCACCGACACGGCACGACACCAAGCAGCTGCGTACACGTGTGGCAGGAGTTGCGGCGTGCCGGCCCCTCTGGTGCAAATGAACACTCAGATACCAGCCCGAGTTGAGCTCCTTGCAGAAAAGCCTCTCTTGCAGCCTGCCGCCTGCCTGTTGAAATAGCCAGCTGCTGATGCATGACACAGCTGCCAGTAGGGACAGCCACCACTGTCGTCCAGCTGGCTATCCGGTGTCACAACAGTGGCGGCTGCTCCGCAAGACGCAGTGATAATGCATGCTGCGCATGCCAGCACGGCAGGGCGCTGCAAGGCCTGGCTGGCTCATGTATCCTGTGCTTGCGTACGACGCCTGTGCTGCCCCGCTGGTCATGATGCTCCTCCTGGTATCAGGGGCTCATGGATGTCGGCAATCAGCCTGGTCAGCATCCACCAGGCTGCTCACCAGCTGTGACAAGCAGCCAACACACACCTTGAGGAGAACAGCCCGGGTGCGCACCAGATCAGAAGGCCAGGGCTTAGGATTAGGGCTTTGCAAAACAGACAAACAAACATATTTGTTTGTTTGTCTGGTATATAATCTGCCATTGATGTGGCTGTTCGGGGTGGCAGTTATGTAGGCCCCATTATGTTGGGCTAACATCTGAAATCTACAAGGGTCAAGAGACAGCAGAGCATGACAGAAACACGGTAATCAAGTACGTGATCAACAGTTGTTTGCTGACGATGAGAGAAAGAAAGGCAGATGGCCCGCGCACGTAATCGTGTTGCTGAAACGCAGTCGGCGTCATGTCAACGGAAGCTGCACCCTGACGGTTTGGAGCAGGTGTGTGCTTGCCATGCAGCCTGTCATGATTGGCACAAGCCCGCACGCACCAACATCAGCTTGCATGATTGACATGAGTGCTCCCGTTGCACACATGCAAACTTGCCAGCATGCCCATCGTGCATCGTACATGCCGCAGCGCGCATGAACGCCCCATGCTTGCATTTGATCGTGTTGCTAACACAGTAAGAATAAAAGCTGGTGTTCCACAGCTATGCACATGCCGGAGCTAGTAGGTGCTAGTCCATGCATACACACTGCATGCACCAGCAACAACTCAGCACTGAGCTCGGCTTGTGCCAGCTTCAGGCCGACCTCCTGACAGCTAGCTAGCTTGCATCGCTGCCGCTGCATAGCTCACTACCAGAAACGTGCATGGCTGCCCTGCTGCAAGCGCACGCCATGACGTCTGGTGCAAGGCTGCCTGCTGCAGTCAGTGCCAAGCACACCAGGTCCTCACCATTAGCAGGATCATCATTACACGGCGTTGCGCAACGAGACTGCCGTGCTGCAGTCCCACGCGTACTCATCCATGCTTATTTCACAGGCAGTCATCCAGCCACAAAGGCGCTCTGGATCTCCAGAGTTCAAGCGCACACTCTAGATGCCCTCCAAGAAACCAGCAGGGCCGCCTGCAGCTGCCAGCCAGGCAGTGCAGCCGAATGGCAACGCCCCCACCCCAACCATCCACCCGGCGACGCTGGAGCGAGCTACTGCTGCGTCATGCTCTGCCGTGGCTGAGGCGCAACAGCTGGCGGCACGTGTGGTGCGTGCCCACCTGT
>BDCZ01000362.1:1851-47160 GCA_001662365.1 Chlamydomonas applanata | reverse complement strand
GCCCCCCCCCCCCCCCCCCCCCCCCCGCGCTCCCACCAGGAATCCATGACCAGCTGAGGTGTTGGGCCACGCTGAGTCTGTGCGGCTCTTAACATGCAACGGTTGCCATGCTCCTGGCGGCTGGGGGTTAAGGGGTCTGGGTAGTGTGCTCTGTGTGCATGCGCTGCATGACAAGCGGCGCCTGGGCTGTGCGCTGAATGTACTGTGCTGTGTTTGCTTTGCTGTGCGTGCTGTGCTGCACCCCCGCAGGTCGAATGCTTTGGCAGCAGCCTGCCCGACCTCGTCCAGTTTGCGGTGCTTGAGGCCCTAGTGATGGTGCAAGGTGCGTGTGCAGGTCAAGTGCAGGTCAAGCAGCCATGACCCATGATCCTGCATGATTTGCTGTGTAGAGGGTCCATGACTCCGGGACGTGCAATAAGGCCACATCACAGACGCTGGGAAGGCATGGTGTCATCAAGATGTGTATTGCCTCCTTCCCCAGACAACCTCTTGCTCCCCTTCTGTCCTTTCACTTGCGCCCGTGCTAGTCGTGATATCTGGATGCGTGCCGATCGCTCATGCAATCTCATACTCTCATACTGTACCAACTGTACGCTCGTACGCTCATGCGCACTCGCGCTCTCATGTACACACTCACATGCACGCATGTATCCATGTGATGTGCGCAGGCGGCATGCCGCTGCCCTACCTGCAGTCCATGTACAACATGCGTGCCAATCGACATATGGGTGCTCCGGCCGTCGATGTGCCCACGATTCAGGTAGGACAGGCATGCGTTCAGGATTGGAAATGGCCGGGAAACTGCTTTTGTCGCGGCTGCTGCTGCTGCTGTTGCTGCCGCCACCGCTGCTGCTGCAGCGGCTGCTGCTCCCCCTCTTCCGCTGCTTCCGTTCACACTTTTGTTTGTTGACAGTTATCGAGATGAGTCTGTTTCTGCTGGCACGCCGGGTCACGCCCGAACGCATGATGCACCGCACCAGCACACCTCGCTGTCTCATGCCCCACACTGCTACCTCTGCAACTTCATGTAGGCAGCACTGCACATGGAGACCCGCTCCATGCGGGAGGTGGCTTCCTTTGTGGTTGCCACGCTGCAGCATGTCCGTAGTGTGCGGCCTGATGGTGAGCACATGGGGGCTTGGAGCGGCCGCCTGCACCGTTGGCTTCGGGCCCATGCACATGGCTTGCAGACCTGCTGTTCCCGTATGGAGTTGTATTGGATGGAGCCGAAAGTACTGCCCTCCTGAAGCTGCCTGCGGCTGGGCCGTACATCTTCTGACATTTGGAATACATCTGGAATAGTTGTGTATGGTGGGCTCTCAGCCGTTTCCTCCTTGGTCTAGGAACTACGTCCAGCTGCACAATGGATTCACTGCTCAGCATGTATGCCAGCTGTGGCAAGCGCCCCAATCCCGTGCCACAATCTGCACCGTCCCCGCTTTGCACTGCTGGTACAGGCATGCCGCCCATTGGAGGGAACCCTGTTGTTGGCGGCCGTGTCAGTTGGAGGGTACAGCACAAGCTGTGGGAGATGGGCCCAGAGGACTGGGTGTGTGGCTTCCTGCCTGGATGCTCCCCCATGCTCATCAGCCAGGCGCTGGCAGGGGCGGGCCCACTAACACTGACATTCCCAGGTCAACCACCCACCAACCTCGGACCTGCCCCCCCAGTCCCACCCCCTTCCAGCAGCTGGGTTGGGCACAAGCAGCCAGCGGGCCCGGCCCCGCCCGAGGGGCCCAGTCAGGCCCCCCATGCGTGGCCGACGCTACAGGCCGCAGCAGGTGCGAGTGACAAAGGGGGTGCCACCACTCCCAAGGGCAAGTCCCTGGGGGTGGGGAACAAGTCAGATGGCTCCACATCTGGGGGCCCAAGTGGAGGGGCTGCCATTGCAGCTGCCATCCCGCATGCTGCACCTGCAGCTCGCCTCATGCATGCCACCTCAGCGGCCAGTCCAGTGCCACCGCCTGGCCAGCCGCTCCAGGCGAACCAGTACGTGGGGAGCAGCAGCCTGCTCAGTTCCAGGCCACCGCCCATCTCCCCGCCGCAACCGCTGGCCCAGCGGCAACAGCAGCAGCAGCACTTGCAGCATCCGCTGCAGCACCCGCCGGCGCCGCAAGCGCCGGCGCCGCCGCCGCAGCAGCAGCCGCGGCCTGTGCTGCAGCTACATGGCATGCGGCCACCTGTGTCACCCAAGCAAGAGCAACGGCCCCTCATTGACTATGCCCAACGTGCACCTGGCCCCCCGCTGCCTAGCCCCCATGGCGCATTGCCGGCTGGATTTCCGCCGCCACAGCCCCCGCCACCCCAGCAGCACATGCAGCACCTGCAGCCACCAAGTCAACATGGCGTGATGCCGCCTGGCGTCGGGCCGCCACCACCGCTACTGCCGCCGCACATGCAGCACTTGCAGCCACCACCACAACATTACATGCAAGGACCTTCTGGGGTGCCACCAGTGTACACTGCGGGCCCCGGAGGCATGCCCCATGCCATGTTCAATCATCAGATGCCATTACCTTACCCAGCGGCAGGACTTGGCCCTCATGGAATGGTAGAGCCTCCAGCAGGGCCTGGTCACCAAGTGATTCAAAACCGCATTATGACACTCCAGCACCCTGGAACGCGGCAGGTTGGGTCAGGGCCTCACATCGCACCTGAGGGCAAACCTCCACCACCCCCACCTGTCCCTCGTGCTCCTGTGCCGCTGCCTCTGGTGCGTACACTCTTACTACTCACTCCCACTCCCAAAGCTGGGGTCCCTACAGCTGCGTTGTGCACGACGCTGCCATGCAGTTGAGCCGGCATGCACCTCACCCTGCATGCAAGGCTGCCCCCTGTGCCTTGTCTCTTCCATTGACTTAATCCCTCCGTTTCCCACTCTGCCCTCACTTCTACTGAAACGCTCGCGTGAGACGTGTGTCATTGATGTGTGGGACTGTACCTGCACCCTTCCCAGGTAGTGGATGCGCCTGCCGATGCTATTGCATGGTGGCGAAGCGCAGATGCTCGGAATGCGCTGCAGCAAGTGGCGCATGCGCATGCAGACGCCGCCATGCGCCTCATGCCCAGCGCGCACCTAACAAGGCGCCACCAAGCGCTGCAGGTAGCTGCTCACGCCTCGCCTGTACTGCCGCGCTGCTACTGCCTCGTCTGTACTGCCTCGTCTGTACTGCCTTGTGGATGTCTCCGCAGTACGTCCCCAGCCAGCAGTTCACGTGCTTGGGCCCGGTTGACCTGCCGCTAGGCACACCTCCTCAATACTTGCTCTTGCGCACTTATGTGTGTAGTAAGCTGGTAGCCTTGGGGTTGTGATCATAACACTGGGGACAGCAGCATCCACGCTCTGGCCACTGGCCCTGCACCTGATGTTGATCATCATGTGTCCTTTGGCTTGCAGGTGATCAGGGAGCTTCTGGGGCTAGACATCACACAAGATGTGGACTTTGGAGTGAGGGACCTTGGGCAGCTGGGGCTGAATGAGCAGGAGGCGAACGGACCACAGCAGTTGAGGCGGCCCCATGTGCTGCCTGGCATGCCTGTCCCTGGGGGTATGACTAGAACCGGGGCACAGGTGCTGGTGCTGGGTCCCATGACTGTCACTGGGCCTGGGAATGGGGTGGCCTCGAATGGGAGGGGGACCAAGACAGGGGCAAGCAGCGGGGGCGGAGGTGGCGGGGGCGGCGGTGTCAAGGGTGTGCTGGCCACGGCAATGGCGGCTGCGGCAGCAGCGGAGCGGTTGGCACGGGTCCTGTGGGTGCGTAACTTCCGGCTGTCCCGCTCGGCACCTGACATCCACCCGGGCTCGTTTGGGGCGGCTGCGCAGCCGCCCCCACGACATCGGTTGCTGCTCATGGGTGCTCGGGCTGAGCCGTCGTACCCAGCCTTTCTCACTTTGACGGATGACCACCGAGTGACCGTGCAGCATACCGGCGCGGTGGCCGATGGCGAAGCAGGCATGGTTTTGGAGCGTGGTAGCAGCAGTGGTGGCAGTAGCGTGCTGGCGCCGCGGGCCAAGGCAGTACAGCTGCTGCCAGGACAGGAGTACAGCCTACAGGTAGGGAGGGCCGGGGCCATACCTGTCTGCCTGCCTGCCTGCCTGCGTGCTTGTTTGTCGATGTGCCTGCCTGTCTGTTAGCTCGTCTGCTTGATGCACCGCCAGCCGCACCACCTCACATGTACCGCCTGGAATCGTACCCGCCAGCTGCTGTTATGCTGTACTGCTCCGTACCGCAGATGCTGCTGTACCTCGACTCCGAGGTGCTGCGCGGCGCAGCAGCGGCGTGCGGGGTGGAACGCGGCCTGGTCGGCCAGCTCGCATTTTTCGCAGTTGTAGTTGAGGGCCTGAACCCGATGACCGCTGCAGCTTTGAGGGAGAAGGACCAGCAGGGCGAGCTAGGAGAGGTCTGGCTGCAGTGGCTGGCACCCATGGCTCAAGGGGGTGCAGCAGAGGTTGAGCGGGTTGTGATCGTGCTGGCACGCCGTGTGGGGGTGACTCTCGTGGAGCATGCGTCTGACCTGGCGCTGCTGTCCCGCCTCAACGTGCGCGCACCAGAGTTCGTTCCCGAGGTACGCTCACATGCGTACGTCTGTGTGTCTGTCTGGCTGTCTAATTGGACGACTGCCCCTGCCAGTCTGCCTGCTTGTGTGCGCGCCGCTGTCGGCATGATCGAGTGGTTGAGAGGTCGATAGGTGGTCCAGAGGCTTGCTGCTTAGGCCATTGCATAGATTTGCACCGACAGGAAGACGCCAAAAACACCCTTGTCCATCCTAAATCAGATCCTAAATCCATCCTAATTCAGATCCTAAACAGATCCTACATCCATCCTAATGCAGATCCTAAATCAGATCCTACATCCATCCTAATTCAGATCCTAAATCAGATCCTACATCCATCCTAATTCAGATCCTAAATCAGATCCTACATCCATCCTAATTCAGATCCTACATCCATCCTAATTCAGATCCTAAATCAGATCCTAAAATCCTCTCCACATCCTGCTCTGGCCTTGACGTCTTCGGACTGCCCCTTCGCACTTTTCTTTGTACTGTTGGAGCTGCTGTTGTAGAGCCAAATAAACATTCTAACTCTACTTGCACCTCATGCGGTGTGTGCTGCTGCACAGGACCTGCGCCGCCTGTTTGACCACGCGCCGTCCCTGCTGCATTTCATTAACTCCCCCCTAGGGTTACTATTTGGTGGCGTGGCTGGCAGTGGGGCTGGTAGGCCAGGTGAGGTTTTGGCAGCTGCGTGCGTATGCTGAGCTTGCATGGCGTGAGCACCACGCGTCCGTCCGGCACGCGTTTGTCTGTCTGGCTATCTGGTTGTCTGGCGAGCCTCACATGCGCCCTAGACATGTGCGATTACTGAGCTTGCTTGGTTGCGTATGCTGCATGTGCTGAGCTCGCATGTCTGTGGCACCGGGCATCTGTCTGGTGGGCTTGCTGACTCGGCAAACAACTCACCCACACAAGCACACATACCTGCATCTAACCTCATGACGACGCACTCAAATGCCATGCCCTAAGTAAAGCCACGGTCGCTCACATACATACGCGCAGGTGTCCGCACCCCGGAGGCCGCAGTGCGCGCGCATGTGCTGTGTGCCGCGCACACCCAGGGCACTGCTGACGCGTACCTGGCGGCCAGCGGGATGCTGTCGTGGAGGGAGCGCTGCCCGCAGCGCTTTATTGCCCTGGGAGGGGGGACACACCCGCTCGGGTGGGTGCGCGGCACGCACAACCGTGCTGCATTATTCTAGGCTTGAGCATATAGAGCATATAGAGCATATATAGAGCATATATAGAGAATTGGAGCTGGCATTCGTGCTGGCATTGGAGCTGGCATTGCACCTGCCGCTGCAGTAATTGAGTTTGCCAAGTCTTGCGTATCACCCTGATGATGTACATGCTTGCCTTGGGTGCTCCAGCCCCGCCCTACACAACACAATTGTTATGGCATGTGGGCAAATAGGCGCAAGGCGCCCATGCATTTCAGCTATGGGGCTCTCCAAGCTCAACCCTCCTGGCACACGCTCGTTGTACGTGCTGGTTCCTCGCACACACTCGCACACGCTCGTCCCTGTAAAACCCTATGTGTAAGTGCAGGCTGCTGGCGCGGCTGCTGTCCGAAGAGGAGGGTGCGATGGAGGCAGATGTGAAGCGGTACAGCAAGCGCAACGTGCGCGTGCGCTCTGTGACCTTCCCTGAGGTGCAGCCTGCGCGGTGGGTGCATGGGTCGGGCGGTGGTTGCATGGGTCGGGCGGTGGGTGCATGGGTCGGGCGGTGGTTGCATGGGTCGGGCGGTGGGTGCATGGTTTGGGCGGTGGGTGCATGGTTCAGGCGGGTGGATGCATGGCAGGGGTTGGGCGCTGCTGCACATTGCCGGCTGATACGCATTCTGCGCCTCCCAGGTGGGAACAGGACGCTGGTCAGTCGTGACCAGATGGCTGTGCGGCTGCGGCGGGTGTCTTGACAGCTGGATATGGCCCTTTATAATTAAGACGCCTCGTATTACAGCATATGCACATGGCCCCTGCTGTCCTGCTGTGCAGCGGCCAGCCCAAGTGTGAGGTTAGCGACTGGCCACTGGCGCTGGCTCCGAAGCCTGCGTCCGCCTACAAGCTGGTGGGCAGGAGTGGGGCAGCTGCTGTAGGGGCCAGCAGTCCAGTGATAGCTGGGATGGTGTTACACAGGCACTTCTGTTCTGTCACACAGGCACTTCTGTTTCGTGCCAGCGCGTGAAAAGGTATGCTGCATGCTCTCGGCCAAGACCAGACGGGCTCGCTTGTGTATGCTCTCACCCACGAATGGGAATTGGACCACGCAGTACAGCAGAGCTGACCGCCAGCATGCCCAGCTCATTATTGTTGATGCTGTCTGCGCCGTGTGTGTTGCCCCCACAGGCGTCTGAGCCCACTACACAACCATTCCGTGGTCCTGATGTACCAGACCTCATTCGTGCCACTGGTTTGTACAGCAGTGGCGGTACAGCAGGCGGCAAGAGCGGTGGGTAGCAGCTGTGCTGCCAGCCTTGGCCGTCAATCCCGACTCCCAAACCCTTGAGATAATCGCTGCCTCTATTTAGACCCCAATCCTTTGCAAACCACAAGACCCTGAAACCGCAGACCTTCAAAACCTGCAGAGCAAGCCTACCGCTCGTCACGGCCGTGAAGGACTGCGCCTATAGAAGCATTCCCACTGAAACTCCAGCCATCCAGGAAAGCATGCCTGGGATGCTCAAACTTTGTTTGGCTTCCTGCTTGTTTGCTCCTCCATTGCAGCGGAGGCTGCCCCTGCGGCTGCACGGCTGCTGCTGACCATCGATGTGCCTGGGCTGGCGGAGGGGCGGCCCCAGCTCATGCTGGGCGACGTTTTGTACCTCAGGTGGGCAGTACTGCAGCAGGCAGTACATGGCTGCAGCAGCAGGCAGTACATGGCTGCAGCAGCAGGCAGTACATGGCTGCAGCAGCAGGCACTACACGGTTGCATCAGCAGGCAGGACATAGTTGCAGTAGCAGGCAGTACACAAGCACACACTCATGATTCTGGTGGGAGCGGCCCCTGGGAGACTTTAGTGGTGATGCACTGGTTTGCCGGTTGTGTGACGCCCCATGCGCATGTCTCTATGTCCATGTCCCATATCCCATGTCCCTGGATCTGCCATGGATCTGTCAAGGCATGGATGAGGCTGTGTGGAAACCCCGCGAGCTTCTGCACATGCGCATTCTGCGCAGGCTGGCCAACGCCATGGGCGAGGAGTATGTATGTCATGTGGTCTGGTGAGTGATGTAGCCTCAGGCTCAGGACATGACCCTGCTCTTCGCTGCTGGGTTTGAAAGTAACCCCCTCCGTCGCCATGCGACACGTACTGCTTCCCGTACCCTGTGCCGCCTAACCGTACTGCCTGCCCGCAGGTATGACGGATCGCAGGTGTATTTGCTGCCTCCACCACAATACTGGGCCACCATTCGGACGGAGCTGGCTGCGTTAGGGGGCAGCGCCAGCCCCCACAACCCACCCCCCGGCTTTGGAGGTGTTGTGCCTGATGAGCCCACGCCCCTGCCACATGCACCACTCTGCCACATCCGCTTCACGTTTGATCGCACGCCCATGGCGGTGAGTCAAAGGCAGAATCAACATCGCATGCGCATGGTGCAGATCAACGATGACCAGCGGCAGGGCCAACGCCAGGGGCCTGTTGAGGTTGTGATGTTTGTCACCCAGTGGATCTCATCTGGTCACCTAGTCATATCTGGTCATCTGGTCATATCCAACCTGATCTGGTCACCTGCGCTGGTCTCACCTGGTCGCATCTGGTCATCTGATCATCTGCCCGACTCCCAAATTGCCCTGCAGCGCATGCACCGTGCACTGGAACTGCTTGCGGGCATTTCACCTGATACCGGGGCCACCCCCTCAGTGACCACCCTAGTGGGGGCTGCTGGCACGATGCTATCCACCCCGGTGCGTTCTGAGAGGTGCTGCGACGGGCCTGGTGGTGTTGGCAGCTTCTGGTGGTGTGGCAGCACTTGTTCTGAGCCGGCGAGGTGGGTAGGCTGTGGTTGGATTGGCTGTGGTAGGATACCTGCAACGATGGCACGAAGAGGGGGGCGGAGGGTCGGGGAGATGAACTCTCACGTCCCAAAGAAAATCAAGATGGGTTTCTGCAGGATTCCAGTGCCTGAACCTGGCTCGTGTGGATGAACTGCACCCCACTGCCTGCAGGCGCACTGGGCGCTGCTGTGCGCGTATGTCAAGGCGCCACACCCACCGGATGCTCCGGAGCTGCTGGACACCGTGACTCCTGGTGAGCCTTCAAGAATATATAGTTTACCCTGTATATGTTTATCATGGGTTGTAATGGTGTGAAACTGTCATTATGATACCTGCATGCTCGTGGCTGTCATGTCTGCTCCAGCACGTGGCCGTGATCAAACACGGCCACCGGCTAATGTTCTGCCCCGTGGCACCGTTCTACCCCGTGCTGCGCGCCACGCCACACCACCGGCCCCGTCCATCT
Source organism: Chlamydomonas applanata (assembly GCA_001662365.1). Classification (NCBI taxonomy): domain Eukaryota; kingdom Viridiplantae; phylum Chlorophyta; class Chlorophyceae; order Chlamydomonadales; family Chlamydomonadaceae; genus Chlamydomonas; species Chlamydomonas applanata. The sequence goes on along the minus strand of BDCZ01000362.1, from coordinate 38,141 downwards.
CACCAACCGCCAGCACTGCCGCTCCCTATAAGGCTACAACCCCCGACACCTTCAAACCTGGAAACCTTCAACATGGGGAGCCCCAAACCCTGTAACCCTGGGGCCCTGGAAACTGTACCGCAGGCCCTGTCCACCTCCGCAGCCATGGTGTCACACTCCCAGCAGATCTGCTGGACGGGGACGTGTCGATGACAGACGCGGAGGGCGCTACTGCCGCTACTGCCGCTACTGCCGCCACGGGCCGGTCACAGCCGCCGAGCCAGTCACAGCTGGCGCAGGCGGCAGAGGTGCTGAAAGCCCGGGTGGAGGGGATGGTGATCAAGGGGCGGACGCAGCTGAACCCAGAGCAGCGAGTGGCCATCACCACCCTCATGCTTCAAGTGGAGGACAGCCTGCCTGGGCAGCAGGGCGGGGGCGGTACACCTGGCGGTACGGCTGGCCGCCGAAGTTGCGGCGCCAGCGTCGGGGGTGTGGGTCCCCTGGGCCCACGCAATGCAATGGGGTTCCCCTCAGTGCTCTTCGGGCCCCCAGGCACTGGCAAGACAGTCACACTGGTCGAGGCGGCGCTGCAGCTGCTGCGGTTCGGGGACGAGGTGCCGGGGAAGCCCGCGCGGGACGCACCTCGTCTGCTGCTGGTTGCCCCACAGGTGCGCCACCTGCTGCTAGCACTCAGCACTTACGTGTGAGGAGCACCACGGCTGTGCAACACAGCAGGGCTGTGCACCAGGCTGTGAATGGACTGCGCTTGCATCAAATGCACCACATGTGTTTGTTGGCGAAAAGAAAGCGTATGGGGAGGGTCGTGAACTTCTGAGCAGGCCCTGGTGCCTCAGTAGTGATGTGTTCTGAATCCTGACGCCTGCAACCTTTGAACCTCCAATCCCTGGGCCCGTCAGGACCTGAGTGTGTTGAAGAGAACTTTTCTTGGTGCAGGCTCCTTGAAATAAAAGGTCAAAGCTCAAAAGCCGCATTACCGGCCTTCACGCAGAACTTCAGCGCGGACACCGTCTGTGAGCAGCTGAGGCAGGCGGGCGTGTCAACAGCAGACATGCTGCGGCTCAACGACCCGCGCCGGCGCCCGATTGAGGTGTGTAACTCGACTGCTGCCGCCGCTGCTCGCTGCCGCTGCTGCATGACTGCCTGACATGTGGTTTAATGCGCGCTGCATGTGTCCTCCGTCTTGCAGCCCCCACATGTGCCGTGTTTGAGTGCTGCAGGATGCATGTCACACATGCAACCGCCATGACAACTTGACTGCGCTCTGTGACACTTGTACTGCTTCACCTGGCGCCTGTACTGCTGCAGGCGATACCCACCACCTTTGAGTACACGACGTATGATGCAGCGCGGCGTGCGTTCACGCTGCCCTCCCCCGCAGCGCTGGCGCTGAAAAAGGTTGGTGCCAGCACGCATGCGACTGCAGCACCGCACGCAGGCAGTCCCACGCTTCATGCAGTTCAGCATGTCTGCGTCCCTCCATTCCTGAGCCGGGGGCAACCCCTCACAAAGATCAGTGTACCGTGCGCGCACCCCGGCCTGTGACTCCCAGTGCAGCTCGTCCTCCCGTGTGTTCGTGGCACAGCATGGACATATTGCGTGGCTGGTTGCGGGGCAGCCGCCGCCTGCCAGCGTGTATTAGTACAGCAGTGAAGTGCCCATTTGATTGTACCGCAGGTAAAGTTGCTGTCCAACGTGACTCGCGAGAGAATGTGAGAACGAGAGAACGTGAGAGAACGAGAGAAGGTGAATGTACCATATCACACGGCTGTGCTCACAGGTGGTGGTGGCGACGTGCGCAACATCCGGCATGCTGAGGGAGGGCGCATTTGCTGAGGCATGGGCATCCTCAGAAAAAGCGCTGAAGGTGAGCCCCTTGCTGCTGCCATGCTTGGGGCCTCTTTCTTAAACCCTCCCCTCCTGGCCTTGCTCTGAAGTCTTGGCCTGCCTCATTCACACTAGGATGTGCTCCATTCACACTAGGAGCCTGCGACCACCACTCACATGTGTGCAAGCATCGATGTGCTTGCAAACAACAGCCTGCACGCGCCGCCGCTGCGCAGGCGCAGAACGCCCCAGGCCGCGCCATGCGCGCCGTCAGCACAAACCCCCACGTCTTCGACGTAGTGCTGTGTGACGAGGCGGGACAGGCGCTACTGTTGGAGGCCCTCATACCTCTCACATTGCTGCGGCCCGGCGGCTGCGCCATGTTGTGCGGGGACCCCCAGCAGCTGGGTCCCTCCATCCGAAGTGATGTCGCGCGTGCCGAGGGGCTGTCGGTGTCGCTGCTCGACGTGCGTGCTTGCATGCTTGCGTGCTTGCTTGCTTGCTTGCATGCCTGCTTGAATGCTGCCGGCCTTGCTGGAGGTGGCGCTCCTGGGCTTGCCTTGCTTGCACGTCACCGTACACATGACGGTGCCGGCTCGTATGCGGGCCCAGTCATGCATGGCCATTGGGGCTTGGCGAGTGATGGTTCAGATGCTCATGGAACACAAATACGCACAGGAAGCACGTTCCGACGGGACATAGCAGGTGGCGCGTACGCCTCCAAAACCCTAGTCCCTGAACCCTAAACCCTGAACCCCAAACTCTAAACCCTGAACCCCAAACCCTAAAACCCTAAACCCTGAACCCCGAACCCCCGAACCCCGAACCCTACAACCTGCGCAGGTGCTGGTGCGCGTGCACCAGGACGCGGTGATGCGGCTGCGGCGGCCCAGCCCGCTCAAGGTCGTGTGGCTCGTGCGCAACTACCGCGCTGAGTCGCGGCTGCTGGCGCTGCCGTCGCGACTCTTCTACCAGGGCAGGTACGGCCTTGTAGAAGTCATGCCGATGGGGTGAAGTGTGGGGCGTAGGGTGCAAGGTGGACTGCAACCGTGCTGCGCTGCTGGTTGGGTGCTGGATGTAAGGTTTCAGGTCCACATGCTATCGCACCTCTCTGCCTGTCTGCCCGGGTCAAATATCGCACGCAGGCTGCTAGCGTGCGCCGACCCCTCCCTCACCACCACCCCGGAGTGGCACGCGCTCCGTGCAGCCGGCACGGACAGCGACAGAGACAGCACCCTGCTGATTGGGCATCCTACCACGATCACGGGCCTACATGCGGCTGGCAGTGGCATGGGCGATGCCGAGGGCCTAGTGTCTCATGAGCCGCTCAACAACACGCTGTTCTTTGGGGTCAAGGGGCAGCAGGTGCAGGAGGCGGATGCCCCCAGCTACCACAACCCACTGGAGGCGTCCACTACGGTGGAGCTGGTGGCTTCGCTGCTGGCGCAGGCCTCGGTGCGTGGGCTGGTGTTTGTGGCCGGCGTGTGGTGCGTTGGAGTGGGGAATGGGCGGCTGGAGTGTGAGCCAGCATGCATGCAGGCAGGCAGGCAAGCATGTCAGCAGGCAGGCAGGCAGGCAGGCAGGCGCATGGGGTTTGGTTGGTGCCTAAGGCAGGGGTTTCTAGAGGGGTAATGGGCGGGGGCGCTGCGAGTGGTAATGTTGTGCTACTAGGTGATGGTCGTAGCGACAAACAAAAGGCGGTTTCGTCGGCGCTGCCGGATGCAGAGGCCGGGACCCAATGGCGGGGCGGGTGCGCGGCGCGGCCTGTCACCACGCGACATCGGCGTCATCTGCATGTACCGCAAGCAGGCACGTGGTCCTGAATGCACTGTACTGCTCCCAATGGCCACTGACATCACATCAGACTTAGCAGTGCCGTGCTGTGCGAAACATCACGGCGCTCGCCACCACCTGGAGAGGGTTTGCATGTGTACTGCCAGTGCACTGCCAGTGTACAGGTGTACTGCCAGGGAACTGAAGGGTCCTGTGGGTGGAGGCCCTGTGATTCCTGCGGTTTCGCAACTCGGCCACTGCCACCGCCACCTGCCCCCTAGCACCCGGAACCACAACCTGCCCATCGCCAGTTGCCTGATGTGGCACTGGTGCCGTTGATAAATGTACATGTATCTAATCTGATGCCGCCCACCTCCCACCACCCAACAACTCCTTCCCAGGTCAACAAGGTGCGCCTGCTGCTGCGTGAGCGAGGCTACACGGATGTCAACGTGGGCAGCGTGGACGACTTCCAGGGCCAGGTGAGACCCGCTACTGTTTACTCGGTGCACGGCATGTGACATGTATGTTTGCTCAGCTTACAGAGCATGGTGTGTGATATGTGTAGTGATGTCAACAGTTCATCTGGTGCATGGCATGGGACATGTTGTATGTATTGCATGATACACGTTGTACGAGCTAATGTTCAAACCTGGTGAAATGATTACACTCAACCCCAGCGATCGAATCGCCAGGGCATCTCAATGAGCAGGAGGTGGTAGAAGGGGGTCGACGGAGACAGACGTGGCAATCAGAGTAGGAGTCAGCATTACAAGCAGGTAGTGCGGAGAAATGCTCGGAATGTTCGAGTAGGGGGCTTTTGGTCCAGCGCCTTCACCTTCAGTGGATTCCCCCCTGCTTGCACCCCTGGATCTACACCCGTGAACCTGCACCCCTGGATCTACACCCCTTGGTCTGCAGGAGGTGCGCGTCGTGTTCATCTCCACCGTGCTGTCCGACCCCTCCTGCCTGCCCGTCGTGCGCGACGGGGGCGCGGGCGGGCGGCTGACCTGGGACCTGGACGGCCCACTGCCACACCTGGTGTGTGAGGTGGATCTGGGATCTGAATCTGGATCTGCTGTAGTAGTCAGGCCTGACCCCAGCACGCCCACAAGGTCGCTGCTGCACGCGCCCCTGCAGCCCGGCTGGGCTTTTGTGTGCTTGCCGGCTGTATGAAATCGCACTGCCATACTCAAGTACTTGAATACTTACACGGCCGGGCACTGCCATACTTCATACTTCATGCCTGGGGCTGCTGCATGCCGGCATGTGTCCACAGGGGGCGGGCGGCGGCCCCAGCACTCAGCCTGCAGGTGCTGAGGTCTCCATGTGGTCTGACCCGCGACGCTTCAACGTGGCCATCACACGATGCCAGGCGCTGCTGGTGGTGGTCGGCCACCCGCTGGTGCTGGTGCGCAGCCCGTACTGGCGCGAGGTGGTGCGGCACTGTGCGGCGCGCGGGGCGGTGCGGGGCGCCGGCGCGGCGACGATCCACCGCCTGCTGCGTGCGCTGCCGTCCGGTGAGGGGAGGGTCTGGGGTTGTGGGGCTTTTTCACAGCGCTGTGAAGCACGGAGGGCCTCAAGCCGAAGGATTATGCAGGGTGTTGTTGGTTCAGGACGCCACTGTGCTGACCTGATGCAGCTTGCATGTGGGGCGGCTGGCCAGCGTGCGGGGCTGCTCCCCGGTTCCATGGATCCATGCTACAGGCTGCCTGCATGCATGCTCCACGCATTTGGTGTGTGCGCTGCACGGCATGCCACACATTCGGCGACCCGGCTGGGTTGGCCAGAACGCTCGCAGGAGTTCCAAGACACTCCCAGCTGCTGAAAAACGCAGGAGACCTGCGGCTGGGGCCCTTGCCTACCTAGACCTAGCCGCACCGCTTGCATGTCCATCATTCACGACCTTCTCCATCCCCGTTTGATCACACCCGGTCACACCGACCACTGCTGTCCTGACCCTGGCCCGAGTGCCCCTTGTTGCAGTGGACGGAGCCAGCGGTACTTCGTGGCCGGAGGTGTATGAGGAGGGTGGTGGCAGCGAGCAGGAGGGCGGCGAGGGCGACGATGACGCGGACGAGGGGGCGGAGTTTGAAGCCGCCATGGAGTATATTGTGTCCAAGGCCATGCTGGGCATGGGGGCCATGGGGCAGATGTACCCGGAGGACCTCCAGGAATACTATGAGACCACTATGGCCGATGAGATGCCGTTCAGGGTGCAGCTGTAGGCGGGTGCAGCTCTTTTAGGGTTTCAGGGTTTTAAACCCTAAAAAAAAAAACAGCCAGGGTTCAGGGTTCAGGCTTTTTGTACTGCCTCACAACAGCTGCAGCAGCTGTACTTGATGTTGAGCTGCTGCTGAGCAGCTGAGCAGGTGAGGTGCTGAGTAGGCGACAGCTGAGAGAGGCGAGCAGCTGGCTGGGCTGGTGAGACATGGACGAGCGACAGGTGGCAGCATGCAGCCATGTCCTGCAACTGGCATGCCTGCAGGGATGTGTTGCACACGCAGTGTGTGAGTGGGTGAGCAAGCCGAACGTGTGGCTGCAGTCTGTTGCCCCTGCATGTGGTGGACATGGGGCGCGAGACCCCTGCTGCCCAGCTGTGTTTGAGGTTTGTAATGCGAGTGTGCGTGGGGATCAGGAGGTGACAACATCAAGGTGTGGTGGACGTAGCCAACTACGTCATGCAAGCTCGTTATGCATGCTACACACCTTCATCAGCCCTGCAACCTGCAGTGCACGCAACACATGAGGACTGCAAGCTCCTGCGCTCTGCTGGAACTGTGTCCAGGCATGCGTATGCGCGCACGGTTCATGTATGTATGAGAAGAGTGTGGCGTCCTTGTGTGGGTCAGTTCCGCACGGTGCATCGCTCCCACATACGTATTCTGCAAGTCTGCTACTTTGTGCACCATGGGGGACGAACGCCCATCTGACGCGATGCAGCCGAGCAGTAAACGGCGCGCTGGAGGTCAAGTGACAAAGGACGATTTTGACGACGAGGAGGAGGATGGCGTGGTGCGCGCCACAGATTTTGACTTTACACGATTGCCTGGCTAGCTTCAAGGGCTTGAATAGATGCCATTTTCTTGTGCCTCGCACGCGTGCAGTCCCATGATCCAGGTTCCTGGAAGCCTGTCACAGACGAGGCCATCAAAGCCCGTCGCAAAGTCCATGTTCGTCGTGGCGCACCTGCGCCTGCAGCTCCAGAGCCGGAGCCAACAGCAGGGACCATTGAGCCAGTAGCAGCAGCCCCCACCAGCAATCCATTTGCGGGCATCATGCTTGCGGCTCCAACGGCTGCAGCGCCATCTGCCGCCAGCGGTTTTGCTGCATTGTCTGCCCCTGCGGTAAGCGTTGTAGAGGCACCTGGCAGGGCGGTAGATCGCGATCTGACGTACATACGTGCTGCGCTGCAGGCGGACAAGAAGGAGGGGGAGCAAGAAAGCAAGGCAGACGAGAACAAGCCTGAGGTGCGCTGCTGCTTGCATGGACTTGGGGTTGTTTCGATCCCACTCAAGCTCAATTCGGTTTCTGCAGGCCGCATCGGGGGCAGCAAGTGACAAGCCAGCAGCTTCGGGTGGCTTTGGGGCACTTTCGGGCGGCAGCAATCCATTTGCGGCACTTTCTGGCAGCAAGCCGTTCGGCTCCGGCTTTAGCTTTGGCAGTGGAGCAGCCAGTGGCTTTGGAGCGCTGGGCGCTACTGGTTCCACGTTTGGCACGGCGCCAGCAGGCGCGGAGGGGTCAGGTGTGAGACCATGCACGCATGCATGCATCTGCGCGCCCATGCTGCCATGCATGCCAGTGGTGCACATCCTCGCCAGACCCGGTGCATGCCCAAAGCGGCATGCATGTGCAGTGGGTTGTACATCACCCTTCTGAAGCACCCTATGCACGTGCATGTGCGCAGGTGCTGCAGCCACAACCAGCGGGTTTGGTTCGGGCGGGTTCAACTTTGGAACAGGTGCATTCCCCGCTATTCCAGCGGTACCCCTGGGCAATGCAGGCAGCAGCAAGGCGGGGTTTGGAGGGTTCAGTGGGTTTGGTTCAGGCGCTGGCAGCAAAGGAGACGGCGGTGACGGTGAGGAGGGCGGCCCAGAGGGTGGGGAGGGGGACGGCGAGGATCCTGGCGAGGGCACGGAGGGCATGCAGCTGTTTGGGAATGCAGTGACCAAGCCAGTCGTGAGCTTGCCAGAGCAGGAGGCACGCACTGGGGAGGAGGAGGAGAAGACGCTGTTTTCAGGTGGGAGGCAAGGGGGTTGGCCTTGACCTCGCATGCTGCTGCTTTGGTTGCGCAGGCAATACAGTTGGCAGCATGGATGAGGTGTCCTTGGGTTGGGGGGCGTTGGGTTGCGCATGGGCCTGCACAGGCAGGCGTGTGAGCACGGAGTGATGGACCCCACGCCTAGGAAGTACATACATGTCAACAACTCAAGATGTGCCAGTGACGTGAGCGCGTGTGGGCATGCCCTTGCCATGCAGCTGATGGTGCGCTGTACGAATTTGATGTGGCAGCCAGCAAGTGGCGGGAGCGTGGCAAGGGGGAGTTCAAGGTGCGTGACACACCGTGCATTGGCAGCGGGTCCCATGTGTGGCTGTGGTCGGGGTTTGGTGGTACTTTGGCACAAACGGTCAGTCGTCACTGAAGGGGTGAACACATCTGCACGCAGTTGGCGTGTGGCGTGGCACCTAGGATGCTGTTTGCATGTGCTGCACAGCGTGAAATGCACCATTCACACCCAAGGCTTTGCTCAAATGTGTGCCTACACACACAGTCGCGTGGTGTGCTGCCGTGTGCATACAGGTGAACACGAGCGACAAGGGCACGCCCCCGGTCCCTCACGCACGCATGGTGATGCGGCAGAATGGCAACCTGCGCCTGCTTCTCAATGCAGCAGTCTACCCCGGCATGCCAGTGCAGGTGCGTCAGTCACTCAGCGGTTAGGTACTGACCTGCTGCAGAGCTGCAGCGTTGTCCTTTCCTCAGCTGTTTTGCACACAGCAGACAGCGCTTGATTCATGATCGACTCCTTAATGCTTCGTTGTTGCGACATGGATGACGCAGTTTATGACAGGCAACGTAGGCGTTACATTTGGTGTGGTCAACGCAGCAGCTGAGGTGTGTTGGCCTGCATACTACTAAGTGATATGTCTTGGTGCTGGTGCCTTGCTCGGCCATTTGCTTGCACCACTGGGAACTGGCGCTGCATGCTGGGCTGTGTGCTGAAGGCTGAAAGTTGCGCTGCACCCTGCTGCTGGTGCACCGGGCATGCCACTCTAGGCGCCCAAGGAGGGCGAGGCCAAGACGGCTGAGGGAGAGGCTAAGGCAGGGGAAGGTGATGCCGCGAAGCCCAGGACTTGGGCTGTGCGGATTAAGAGCCAAGACAATGTAAGTTGGGGCCTCTGGCCTGCATGCAGCTTTTTACCTTTGTTCACATGGGTGTGGGATGTACAACGCTGCCTGTGAGGTACCTCACCGGCCTTGTCATCCACGTTGCTGGCTGTCAACGGCACACAGACAAGCTGCGTATCTGTGCTTTCTGCGCAGGTCAATGCGTTGCATGCGCTGCTGCAGAAGTTGAGGGCGCCACCAGCCGCTGCAGACAATGCCGTCTGAAGTGCAGCTTCCGCATTTGCCTGGGGGGCATGCGTGCAGGAGGAGAGTTGCAGCGCATAACCATTACAACCAGCTGTGGGGCACCTGCGCAGTTGCAGGGCGTCTGACCCAGCCGCGTGCAACGCATGCCCATCAGTCAGCGCAGTGGGTGCACATAACGACACTGAAACTATGCCATCAGGATCCACAAGTGTAACCCACAGTACGTATATATGAGTAGTACTGCCCAACCCACAATACATATGTGATTAGTACTGCCCAGAACATCTGCCGCTCTTCATCTTCTTCCTTCATCTGCGCTTATGATTAGCCTGATGCAATTGTCGTCTTTTCGTATGCTTGCGTGATCTCTTGCACACTGCCTTGGGCTACCATGCAACTTTCTGCCGTGCTGAAGTGAATAAACATTTCTTTTATCAACAGCCATGTCCGATGCCGGAAACGAGCAGGAACAGCTGCCCATAGACATAATTGCAGCGATTCAGGCACGATGCTGTAGCACAGAGAACCCTTTCTTGACGAACGAAGCCATATCTACATTTCGTGCTGTGAACAAGCTGGCATGGCTGCCATCTGCAAGTGGGCAAGTTGAACGGCTGCACATCAGTGGGCCATGGCACAAACATAGCTTCAGCAATCTCAAGGTAGTTACGATTACTGGCTGGGAACCCTCGTTCGAGCAGCTGAACGGTCTGCGATTCAACCATCTGCACACGCTGAGCCTGGATGCCACAGCGCTTGGCGTTGAAGGTACGGGTTTGCATGGGCGCAGGTGCATGGTAGCTGCTGCAGGCCTCGTCAGCATGCACACCATGGCGACAGCTCGTGCACCATGTCGCGCCTGTGCATCCGCATGTAGAGCTGCTGCAAGTGCTGAGCTGCTGTTCGTCTACGCTCCGGAGTCTGGAGGTGTTCAATGCGGAGCTGCCTCCTGAGGGGCTCCATATCCTGCTTCGTGTGCTGCAAAGCCTGCGCAAGCTGCGCCTCGAGCGCTGCTACCTTCCATACGGCTGCAGCCCTGCAGAGTCCATCAGTACTTGCAATATCATATTAGCACCAGTAGCTGACCTGGCGTGCGTGCAGAGTGCAGAGCCTGCAGGCACGGGGCCGGCTTTGCATGGCGCAGCGCATGCAGGGCCCAGCAACATAGCATCAACTAGTACACAAGCACAAGAGGGGGATGAAGATCAGGGCCCCGGTCGCTCACAGCTGGTCTCACCGCCACATGATGTGGGGACGTCAGCTGATCAGGAATGCAGCTGCCAAGAAGCAGAGGACAGCAAAGGCCACGGAGCAGGGACCAGTCATCACCAGCAAGGGCCATCTGTCCATGGGGTCAGCCTCTCTGAGATCGCTGCAGCACGGATGCGGCTGAGGCATGTGCCAGAGCCGCGACGCCGGTGGCCTCAGCCCCAGCTGGCCGCTGGTGCCGCGGCCCTGCAATCTGCAGGCCCATCGGGTTTGCAGCATCGTGCAGCTGGGGCAGGTGATAGGCAGCAGGGACAGCTACATCGTTTCGCGCAGCAGCCATGGCCCTTCCGGTACCACCCACCTGGGGAGATGGCACTGGAGGAGTTGTGCCTGAAAGAGGTGAGATGTGCTGCAGCCTCAGTGCTGCAAACGATGTCTGGTGTGGACACAGCTGGCCACATCTGCATGAGCAATGATGGATCCCTCGCCTGTACATGACCCATCTGCATGTTCTCCTATTGCTCGATCTCTGCAGGTCAAGGTCGATGCTGCAGGCTTTGATGCCCTGGCCTCTCTATCCAGCCTGCGCCGGCTGTCGCTGACCCAGGGCAGCGTGTTTGAGAACAGCGAGATGGTCGTTCACATGGCGCACCTCTCGCGCCTTGCCCCGCTGTCGTTGCTGCAGAGCCTGCGCCTGGTTGCAGACGGCATGGCACACAACTTTGCACCCCGGCACCTGGCGCACCTGGCAGCGCACTGGACTGCCTTGCAGCATCTGGAGCTGAGGACCAACTACCTCATGGGTGATGATATGTGAGATTGGCTGGTGCCTGTGCAACCCTCCTGCATGACAGGCTGACCTGGGGTGGAGGTGTCTGTGCAGTGATCGATGCAGTACAAGCCAATTGCTGTTCGTCGAGATGGCATGGTTGCGCATCTGCGGTGCGCCTTGCGCGCAGCTGGCAACCTGTACTGGCATCCTTCATGACTCTGCAGTCCCTGCGCGTCACGGTCCCAATCCTGCGCCCAAGTGAGTTCAACGCGTACCGGCTGCAGCATCTGGTAATTGGCACCCAAACTGCAGTGATCACGCACCGACCTTGCACAGCTCTGTGATCCTGCAGTGATCTCAAGATAGCTCTGGCCCTGTGGCAGCACGCAGGCATTAAGATTTGACACAATGACCACGCACTGCCTCGTCTGCCTGCCACTTGACGTAACGTCTCGTTGCTGTCTGCAGGTGATTTTCAGCCGGGCACCACACTGTCTAGTCTCACGGGTCTCACGGAGCTCCTGCTGCTGCCTCCGCGCCCGACGGCATCAGGGGGTGGTGGGGCCCCTAGCAGTATGACATGTGGAGATGATGGCAAGTGCCCCTGTGCAGCATGGACCTAGCCTGCTGCCTGCACAAATGTTGAGATGGCGGGATGCATGGCGCTTTGCAAGCCACTGCTGGCATCTCACGCATACGGCACAATGCGTGTTTGACTGCTGCTTTAATCGCTGCCACTCTTGACCATCACAGTATTTATGGAGGTCTCGCGCTCCTTCCCCCGCCTCCAGCGCTTTGACCTGCACCACGCATCCAGCAACCATCGTAAGTCTCAGCTGTCAGCCTGAGTGGCGGCACCTCTCGGCGAACTTTGTCGTTTCGGAGTACTGTGTTGGCACGGCCGCCGCCTGCAGCAGTACAGGAGATAGCATGGAAATGGAGTATCACATCCACGCGCATGTGACGCTGTTGCTGGTTTGGTATGTCTGGCCTGCAGTCACAGACGTGGGCTTGGCGGCAATCACCACGCTGACGTCCCTCAGCACCCTGGCACTGCCCAACTGCTCCCGTGTCACGGTGTGGGCGCTGGAGGGCCTGGCGGTACGTTGTACAACTGTACTGCTCACATCAGGCCGCTGGTCTTGCTGGTGGCGGTGGTGCTGGCTGTACCTGCAGTGGAATGAAGTGAGCTGCCTGTGCTTGGTGTGCATGCAACCCAGTGTCCGCTGCTTGGGTACGCAGTACTCATCATCTAATAAAGCTAAAAAGGACAGGCATCCAACAACCTGACATTGTCAGCATGATTATTCATCAGTAGCCGAACCCATGGCGGCAGCATGTGCTTCCTGCCCACGCCCACCAGACTACCCCCAACACGCCACGTGTACTGCAGCGGCTGACGGCACTACAGGCGGTTGACCTCACTAACTCCCTCTCCCTCACCAATGAGGCGCTGGGCACAGGGCTGGGTGGTGCCTCACAGCTGTCACACCTTGTGCTCAAGGGCTGCTGGAAGGTCTCGCTCTCCTCATTGGGACTGGGACCTGGAAGGGATGTGGCAGATGTATGGCCGGGCCTCGAGCATCTGGACTTGACAGAGACCAAGGCAGGGGACCCTGCTATGCAGCAGGTGGGGGCGGTCTATGGCTGTCGGGTTTGAGGGGAAGGAGGGACCGCTGCTGCCCGTTGCATGTGGGCCCGCCCGCCCCACAGAATGAGCAAGTGATTATGCCTCAGGCCACAGGGCAGGTGACAGGGCACATGCAGAACTGCATCACTTGGGACTCCATGCAGGCCCCTGCCTGGTTTAAGGCAGTAGCCTTACACCGCCTTACACCCTGCTGTCCTAACGTACTCATGCCGACGCTACGGCTCCTCACTGTGGACCTCTGCCGGTGCATGGGGACAGGTAGCACGCCTGCGCCGACTGCGCCGACTGGTGCTGAAGCGCTGCTGGGATCTGGGTGCCCCTGGCTTGATGTCCCTTGCCCAGGTGCGCGCTGCAGACGTTGCCGCTCTCACTGGCACAACAGCAGATAGCACAGCACAGTTGACAACACAGCACAGCGGCCACTCAGACAGTTGATCATTGACAGCTGATGACACAGCTAAGAGCTCACACATGGGCATCACAGATGCGTGTGCTTGGGCCGCTTGCACGTGTCTGCAATCTCAGCATTCTGTGCGGGGTGTAGGGTTTGCCACCTGAACATAGTAGTGCTCGTGATAGACGTGGCTTTGGAGCTGCCCGCCAGCCATGTGCTGGATGCCCCCTTGCGTGGGTATCGTTGTGGTTCGTTTGGGCTATCCACAGATTATATCGTGGGCTGACTTGGCTTGTTACAGAGGTTCCATGCGCTCCCCTTCAGGGGCCGAGGGCACAGCGCGTGGGATGGTCTGCTGCACAGCAGCTGCCGCCTGTCCCCGCTCCATCCTGCATTGCTGAATTGCTGCACCTCATGAATGCGGCTTGCATTGCGTCATGCAAGCCGCAGGGCCCAGCGGCATCCTCTCTAACATGGCTGGATGCCGAGCAGGTGCGTGGAAGCTGCTGGAAGCTGCCTGGCTGGATCTTACATAGCTTTGACCATGTGTGTTTGACCAGCAGCTTGCTCTTGTGATTGATCAATGTCTGGGCGGTGGTTGACCCGTTGGCATGGCTCATGCTGTGCACGCTATGGCCCGTGCTGTGCGTGCTGAGCAGACGAACCTGGATTACCTGGCAGCACGCCATGTGGCGAAGCTGCGCGGCCTCACGTGCCTCAACCTGTCTCACACATACATGGGGGATGAGGGGCTCCAGGTGCGACTGGTGGGGTGTACTGCCTGTACCTTGCATGAGGCCTGCCTGGACGTGGACTGTGTGGCACATGTTCAACAACAGTGGGCAGGAAAGCCAAACTCAACATGCAGTCGAGTGTGCCATGCCCGAACCCAACCCGCATCGCCCCCATCGCAGCCACTCGGCTCGTCCCGTGCATCCGTGGTTTGCTGCAGGCGCTGGCGTCTGGCTGCCCCCACCTGCGTCACCTGCAAGTCGCTAAGCTCGCGCATGCAGGGGATGACGGCGTGCGCGCTCTGACCGCCTTGCGCTGCCTGCGCACGCTCTCAGTCGCGCACTGCCGGTGGGTGCTCCGCCACCCGCCCGCAGTCCAGAAGCTGCCGCTCAGTAGTTGCCTAACCCCACTGTTTGCTGATTCCGGCTGATTCCTCTGCCAGTCTTCACTTTGGAATGCTGGCCTGATTCGCGTCAGCTCATACAGCACCATCAGCGTCCAGGTGTGAGGCGCTGCTGCCAACCACGGCAACCATTACAGTGATTACACAGCCGGGCTGGGTAAGGCCATGCTAGTGGTGGTGGCTCTACACGAAGGAACTGCTGCAACAGCCTCGAATAACCAAACTCTCATGGGCAGCTTGGCACCGTGCCTCTGTCCACGGCGTTGCCCAAGCGCGCCAAAACAGCTGCTCACAGCTGCCTGTGTGCGGTTGGTCACGCTGCAGGTGTGTGAGCGAGGCAGCGGTACGTGCAGTACACGACGCGCTGACCCCCGTGCGGCTGCGCTCCATCCATGCGGAAGGCTGCTGGCTGGTGCGCGGGCACCTCGGCTGAGGGGTCTGTCATTCTGGGCAGCGGGTCTCTGTCAGGGCAGACAGCCACCGTAGCTGTGTGCAGGGAAGGCATGCGAGCGGGTGCAAGGGACCTGTAAATGGACCTATTCACCAGTCGCAGGTCACCCTTGTATCCATGTTCTTATCATTGCGAGGTTGGGAGACTCTTGGCGTGCCTGCGCCTTGGCGCACCTGCTCGTAAGCACCATTGCCCATCCCCACATGCATGGCCCCGTGCGTGCCCGGCGTGGTGCACCCCACCACCACACACGTACACACTCGCCGCCACTCCCCATCATGCCCCAGCGACCCCCGTCACTCTGCATCACCCCCGCCCCACCACCACGCCCCATCACTGCCCACACACTCCACGCACCTGCAGGTGCCCCTGTCGGTCATCACTGCTGTGTGGGGTTCACCTCCCCCGCCCGCGCTGCCCACCTCACTGCCAGCCATGTCCACGCACAGTGGAGTGTTCTGGGAGGGGGCCCCGCAGGAGGGGGGGTGGGAGGGCATGTGGCCATGATGCAGTACGATGAGCCCGTGGTGCAGTACCTGCGGTACAGTACCTGCGTTACAGTACCTGCGGTACAGTGCCTGCGGTACGGTGCCTAAAGTATGGTGTCTTCAGCTCGGTGCCTGCAGGGCAGGTGGTTGCAGGCGGGCAGCAGTCACATACAGTCGCGTGCAGGTTGGCGCTCAGGGCAGCTCAGTTACTGGCGCAGCTGGGGCTGCCTCATTATAGCATGCAGGACAGTCTCTTGATGCCATCAACCCGCTGCCAGTATGGTATTACTTGCTAGCATAGCCCTTGGGTGGCCTGCAGGCGCTAGACAGGTGATGAGTGGTGCTGCCATGTCATGCGAGCATGTCATGGGAGGCTGCGCCTAGCGCAGGCCAACACTGTTGCTGTCATTGAAAGCGAGACAGCGAGCGAGCGTCAAGGCCATGTAACCTCATTTGGAAGCCCATCAACCTGGGGCATTAGCAGCTGTTGAGGTGACAACAGGTGACAGGCGCAGGCAAGGGCATGCAGGGCCCCCTGGCTGCTGCTACTGATGCCCTGCGCTGGTGCATTGGGGCAGTGCCTGGAACGTGGAAGGCTGGAAGTGCTGCTGGTCTACACAATCCGGTGTGGTGAGGAACGGCCCCTGCAGGAGGTGCTCGTTGAACATCAACGGACACATTACACGAACGGGAGGAGCATAGATAAGTCAAGCATGCCAGCGCGGCGTGCCCTGTTCCCTGTCGACCCCCCACACGCAAACAGGTTAACAACATGAAAGCAGGCAAGGCACACATGATGATCAAAGGGCAGATAACACACTGGCAGCTTTATTGCTTCCATCCAGAACGTCATCAGCATTTGCTTTGTGGCTGTTTGCTGGCCCTCAGTAAGTGTATGATCTGAACCCTGATGCCTACAACGTCCCACCCCGTGCGCTACGCTTCGCCCAGTTTGCACCCCAAAAGTGTATGCCCATCCAAATGGTCCATTTAAATAGTGTTCTGAGCCCTGCTGGGGCGGCTGAGAGAGTCTGTGCACGAAGATGACGCAGCAAATCCTGGTGCCAGCACTGCCGCACATCGGCGGCAACTGGCGGTTCCCACCAGCAGCCCGCTCCTCGACACAGGCGGGAGCGCAGCCAGCCACAATCACCGGCAAGCGCATCAGCGCCCAATCTGCGCTGCACCCCCTAGCACAAACCCACCAACAGCAGGCAACTTGATTGGTGTTCTCCTGGTGCGGAGAGCCAACGGGCCGGGGCCACTGTGCACGCACACGGCAGGCACACGGTGATGAAAGCAGCCTGCCCCCACCCCTGCCCTTCCCATCCTGACCAGCCATCAGTGGCACACCGCAAGGGCGGCGTTGAGGCGCAGCACGCCCACCTCTGGCCCCTGCATTATTGCCCCCCCCCCCCCACACACACGCAGCCTGACCTCAGCAGCCTCCCCTCGCCTAGCTAACTGAACACGCCACAAGGCCCATCCAGCCCGTGCAGCCATCGAGCCCCCTTTGTATTTTCAGGCCCCATCCTTACTCCTTCTTTGGGAAGCTGACACCACCGCACAACCAGTTAGTATGCGCGCCACACCAGCCCAGTAATGCCCTAACCTGAGGCATACACCAGTACACGCAACACTCACACACGATAGAAGGGATCTGGCGCAAGCAGCACACACGTTCCAATCCTGCACGCCTGAGTGCTGTAGGCACAGCAGGGCTGCGGCATGCCTGCCACGCCCCACACAAGCAGCGCATGCAGGGGGCGGAGCGCTGGCCCCCGTGCAACGCCACTGTGCACAGCACTGCAGCACCAGAGGTGCCGCCGTATCATTTGTTTCATAGGAAATCAAAGCCGCACATACGTGCGTGGGAGGGGGGGCGCGGGCAGACTAGTCTGCCGGCGAGTAAGCACCAGCATCCATGAGCAGCGCGCGCCTCAACCTCAGACCACACCACGTTCAATGCTTGACAGCCTTCCCTCACAACTACCCTCACGCTCACCCCCCCTGTTGCTTTTTGAATGGCTGGTAATAGTTGGACACATGGTGCGCAGCGTACAGACGTACAAGAATGGCTCCATCCAAACCCTCCCTTCAGCCGGCAGCGCCTGCAGTCTAGGGGCAGGCACCAACAGCCAGCAGGCACAAGGCCACCCGGCTCCTGGGGTGTTTGCCACAGCCAGCTCCCCAATGCAGGGGTGCCCCATAACAACACATAACCCGCCCACCGCTATCTCCGCAGTGGGCCTTGCCGGCCACCAGTCGCACTGAGCGCAATGCTATAAAGCCCAAGGCCAGCAAGCCGGGTGCAGGCAAAGCAGTTATGGCGGCAAAAAGTGTAGCAGCCCTACAAGGCACACGCCTGACCAGTGCGCAAATGCATAACGGCGCAGAGCAGTCCTTGAAGCACGCAGCATCCAAACGCTGTGTGGCAGATACAGCCCAGGAAGCGAGCCGGCAGCCACAGCAGCCAGTGGCCCAATACTGCCAACAAATGCTGCCTGCACTGAACGGCAGTGTGAGCAGGGCATCCAAATTGGAAAAACCCACGCCTAGCATCCAACACCGGTGCGTGTGGCAGCGGTGATTTTTATGGTCATGAGCAACAGGCAGCAATCCAACACGTGACCACCCAGCACAGTGAAGCCATGAGGCGCTCGTGTTCCTGTCATACACGAGCGCCGCCCTGCCCAGCCCCCTTGCAGTGTCACATGGAGATCTGGCAGCCATGTGGGCCGCTCTGACAACTGAGCATGTTCATAAACAAGAGTTTCGGTGCGGGCTGTTGAGCTGGCAGTAGGTAGCGTTCGTCTCGATCCATCAATTGCTGCCAGTGGAGTGCCTCGGCGTGCCGGCG
The DNA here is from genome assembly GCA_001662365.1 of Chlamydomonas applanata. Classification (NCBI taxonomy): domain Eukaryota; kingdom Viridiplantae; phylum Chlorophyta; class Chlorophyceae; order Chlamydomonadales; family Chlamydomonadaceae; genus Chlamydomonas; species Chlamydomonas applanata. The sequence goes on along the minus strand of BDCZ01000362.1, from coordinate 19,988 downwards.
GGCTGCTGCAGAGGGCTATCCAGACGCCCACGCACACCACGCGCCGCCGCCACGAGCCCCAGCCTCAGTGGCCCTCAGTCCTGGTAGTAGAACTGCACCTTGCCCTCCTGGTCCACGACCTGGACAAGGGACTTGGAGCCGCCCGCGCCCTGCAGGGCGTTGCCGGCCTGCTGCTGGGAGGGCGAGGTGCCGAGCAGCTCCCCCATGGCCATCTGCCCCATGCCGCCACCCAGGTCCATCTTGGGGACCCAGCCCGCCATGGGCCGCGCGCGCATGCCGCCGGCCGCGGCGCCCTGCTGCGGCATGAGCTTCGCGCCCCCGCCTGCGGGGCCGACACCGCCGCCAAACATCATGCTGTCGGGCTGCTGGTACAGCAGCGCGTCCCCCTGCGCGCCCGCTGAAAAGTCCTGGGGCTGGTAATACAGCTGCGTGGAGAACTGCTGCGCCTGCAGGGACATCGGGTTGTAGACCTGGGGCATCGTGAGCTGGGGCATGGCTGCCAGCCCCATATTCGACTGCCCCAGCGGCCGCACGCCAGGCATGCCGGGGAGCCCTTGCTGCGCACATGGCCCAATGGTGAGCAAGGGGTGGAATGTCAGCAGTGCGGCCACTGTCGCAGAAGTATGGCCTGATGGCGCCAAGGCTGATGCGTTGCGTGCAGGCGTGCCACGGCAAGCAAACACTGGACATCCGAGCAGCTGCACGCATGGAGCATGCACCCCGCCCCTTCTCACCAGGATTACTTGCGAAGGTGTCACCTGACCCAGGGCTGCGCCTGCCTGGGGCACATACTGCACAGTCCCTGTCTGTAGCTGCGCGTGCATCGGAATAAGGGCCACACATGCTCGGCGATTTGCTCCAATGTGCTGTGTTAGCATGCCATGCTTAGAGTGGTGTCGTGCGCGCATGTGCTGCATGGCGAGGCAAGTGTGTTTGCAATGCATGCACCGTTTGCGTTGCACGGGGCGACCGCTGACAGTGAATGGCGCGGGCGCAGCTACAGCATGCACCGTGGCTGCCCAATAGACAGCGCAACTGTGTGCACGCATGCACCGGCGCACACACATGCTCGTGCCAGCACATCACTTCCCACTGGCTGCCATCCCACAACGGCAGTCCCAAGCGCGCACCTGGCTGGGGGGTATCAAGCCATAGCCAGGCGCGTACACCGGCCGCGGCTGCACCAGCGATGGCGTGCCCAGCGATGAGATGCCCCGCTGCTGCTGCGTCAGCTGTCTCAGGAGTGCAAAGCCCTTGAACGTGCCCTTGCAGATGTCTGAGATCATGCTGACCGCGAGCGACAGCGACTGCACGTTGCCGCTGACCGTCACGCGCGTGGGCTCCGTGCTCTGCATCCGCAGCAGAGGCAAACCCGCGCATCAGAGTCTCAGTGCCATCAACCTGGGTGCCGATTGTGCTGGCGAAAAAGCTGCGCAGGCATCTGGAGCCACACCCTGCACATAGCTTGCATGGAGTTCGTGCTGATGGCGTCGCGGGCTCTGATGATGACTGATGGGACCAAGACGCCAGAGTTGCTGGCACCCACACAAACACGGCCACGGTAGCCCAGGCATACCCCCGGCTCGTTCCCTGCATGCGCCGCGTGGGCTGCGGGAAGTGTACTGGCGCCCTCAACTAAACTTTTCCTGCCACAGCGCACCTGGTCAATCTGTATCAGGGCACCCGTGTAGGTCTGCAGCGCCTTGATGGTCTGCGTGGAGGGTGCGTGGGCGCACAGGTTGTGGCATAATCAAGGTGCATCAGCCTGCAGGGTGCGCAAGCCGTTGCCAGCAGAGCGGGCGCTGCACACACCTCGCCCTGCTTGCCGATGACGCGCCCGACCATAGCCTTGGGGCATGCGATTTCAGAGGTAGTCCGGCCCAGTCCCCCGCCCAGCGCAGGGAAGCCAGCGTCCTCCAAGCCCGACACGCCCACGTCCCCCATGCCTGCTCCGCCCACGCTACCCAGGGTTGCTGCGTCGGCTGAGAATGGATGCAAGTTTCACTGACAGCCGTGAAGAAACAACAATCAGCCACTCCCAAAATGGTGTTCCTGGCAAGCGCAAAGCGCATTAGCAGCCCTGGATCGGCCCTCATCGTTTTGCTCACCGGGATGATAGAGAGAGAGGGAGGATACGCCTCGTACGGCTTTCTCGCACTCCTGCACGCACCAGCACTGCTTTTATTTGCCCGCAGGCTGGGGCCATGTGTGTTTGAGTCTCTGCTGGAAAGGGGGGGACGCGCCCTTGTTCGGTGCCTTACGTAAACAATTCCGATACATCCCGGTGCCCCTGGTTATCAAGGAACGCACCTGGCGTGTCATGTGTTAGGGGCTGGCATCAGCATGACGGCCCAGCGCAGGCGTGGTGCCAGCAGGGCCATGCTCCTGGCCGCGACAAAGTGCACCGCCCGTCGGCCCGGGTTGTGCCGCGCATCAAGGAAATCTAGTAATGTCAGCATGCAAGCACAAGCAGTTATTTTCCAACTGTCCGCGCGGGTTGGTGGACGCACAAGCTATTTACAGCAGTGAGGAATCCTGCAATGCACAATGCACACACACAAAATCGTGCAGCTGGTGTCCAAAGCATGGTACACCCCATCCATGCCACAATGCGACTCCAGCGAGGCATGCACATCTATCAACCCACCAACGCTGAACAACTGCACACCGCATGCTGCTCGTCAACAGCTCAGAAATGGGCCAACATCGATCTATGCTCGACACGTCTCCTCCTCGAGGTGCTGGCCGACATGCACCAGCACCTCCCCAGCACCCACGCATGCCTTGCCAGCGGTGCACATCATGTCTTGTGCAACCGACTCAACACGGTGCTTTGCCTCAACTACAGCATGCTCCGCCTTGCCCACAGCAGCCCGCGTCTGGGCCACAGCCGCATCGCCCACAGATTGCACTGCATCCTGTACGGTATGCGCGACTTTGGCACCTGTGTCGCGGGCAGCAGCAGCCTTTTCTGACACCAACTGCCGCGCAGCTTCGACTGTCTCCGACGCAACCGCATGCACGCCCAGGGCCCCGACTTCTGCGGCATGGGCTGCACGTGCCGCCGCGGTCTTTGCCCCGTCCACTGCATGCTCTGCAGTCTTCTCAAGGGTGTGGTGCGCATGCTCCACAGCAGCAGCCGCTGCACCTGCGGCTTCCTTGGCACGTTCCGCTGCCACCCGTGCAGCCGCCTCTGTGCCGTGCTTCAGTGCACCAGCTGCGTGCGCGGCGGCGCCCGTGACAGCACCTGCTGCATCATGCACAGCCGCTGCCACCCCGGCTGCAGCCGCCTCGGAGCTTTCCAGCAGCGCCCCGCCCGCATCAGACACAGCGTGCACAGCCCCTTCTGCGGCATGCCCCACCAGGTGTGCTGCAGCATGGGCTGCCTTCTCCAGCTTCTCAGCAGTTTCCTGCGCCGCGTGCTGCACCGTGTGCGTCGCAGCCTGCGCCCCCTGTGCAAGCCTGTGGGTCACGCCCTCAGCGATTGGCGCCACGGAGTGTGCCACCCGCTCCGCAGTTCCACGCGCAGTTTCTGCGGCGGTGTGGGCAGCTGCGTGTGCCGCCTCTGCTGCACGGGCTGCCGCGGCTCGGGTCGCGTCCGCTGCAGCGTGCAGCGGGGGCGCCTCCCGCACTGACAGCTTGGCCGCGGGGCCTGCAGCGGGTGTGGCCGCTTGCGGGGGCGTTTTCAACGTGGGTGGCACACCCCCCGTTACAGCCCAGGCCGGCTGAGTCTCCAGGCTCAGCACAGCCAGCTCCAGCGTGCGCATGCACTCCGAAACCACTGCCCGGACATCCTCCACCGTGAGGCCACTGCCAGGGGCAGCGGCCGCCTCGCCTGGGTGTGGGCGTGTTGACAGATGTGTGATCTCCGCGACTGACTGTGATGATGCCGCCACCTCAGCACGTGCCGTCACACCTGTTACAGCCGGCTGCGTGCCCCTGACATCCACGCCTGTGTGTTCCGGCAGGTCATGAGGAGCTCCATTAGCAGCCCACTGCTGGTGCTGTGGGGCATGGGCAAGGCTGTCCGCTGCGCGGGAGGCGGCCGCGCGGCACGCCTGGAACTGGTCATACGCGGCCTGCTGGGCCTGTCCAACCGCAGCCTCCAGCGCATGGCCTACACAGCCTGCGGCCTGCTGAGCGCCATGCACCACATCGCGCACCCGGTGCTGGGCATGCTGGGCAGCATCAGCAGCGGCCTCGACACCTGCACGCACACCGCGCACAGCCGTGCCAGCTGCGCCCTGCGCCCTGTGCTGCACAGCCTGTGCTGCTGCCTGCGCCGCATCGCCAGCCTGGCTGGCGGTGTGCTCCATATGGGAGGCTGCCTGGTGGGCCCCAGCTGCGACGTGCTGCGACGCATCAGCTATCAGGTGACCCATGTCGTCGCGCAGCTCGGCGGCTGCATGCTTCACCGCTGCGGCGGCATCATGTGCGGCGGCGCCTGCCGCCTGCTGCGACTCGTGCACAGCCTGCTGTGCGGTGTGTGCGACCGTCACAGCAGCGTGCCGTGACATGTTGGCAAGACGTGCTGCATCCGAAACCACGGCCCCCGCCACGTGCTGCCCTGCTGCACCCAGCGCACCTGCGCTCGCCACCACAGCCGCTTGAGGCGGGCCCACTGTGATGGCCACCAGCCCCCCGAAGCAGAAGAAAGACAGCGCGTTGATCAGGACCAGCAGGGGGTACACTGGCACCCGGCCACTCCTCTGCCTCCTGCGCCGTCCGCCACCCTGTGCAGCTGGCGCGGCCACTACATCCTCGAGCTCCTCCTCACCCATATGAAGGTCTGAGACCTGCACACCACCCCCTTCCACCTCACCCCCGGTGCGGCCTGCAAGTGGCACCTCCCGCTCCCACCACCCCCCCGCAGCCCCACCCACCCCAGCCTCGCCCTCGTCCTCGCCCGCTGGTGCAGCCGCCACGCCAGGCTCCCTGTCACTGCCAGCCTCGCTCGTCCTGAACAGCCGCCGCTGCACGCCTCGCAGCACGCGAGCTGCTGCGCCCCGAATAGTGCTTGGAGGGCTGCCCACACCCCCAAAACCGAGCCCCTCCTCTCCCGGGTGCCCTGCAGCCGCTGCTGCAGCGGCCGCAGCCGTGCCTGGGGCATGGGACGTGCTCCTGCCCATACCACCCCCAGTGCGCTCTTCTGCAGCCTCTTGCATGCCAGGCCCATGTGCCATTGCAGGAGTGGACGGTGCGTGCTGCTGCTGCTGCTGCTGCACCACGCCTGCGCTGCCGCCCACGCTGTGGCCCACGCCGGCCACTGCCACCCCGCCTAGTGACACATGGGAGCGTGGGCGGGAGGTGGATGGCCGTGCCGCCGGCCCCGATGTCGGTGTGGGTGCAGAAGGGCCGGCCCCGGCAATGGCTGCTGTGGAGGGCCGGTGGCGTGACGCCACACGGAACGCGATAGAGTCCGTGTCAGCTGCGCTGGTGGTGGTGGTGGCTGCCACATGCTGGAGCTGCTCACCCATGCCAGCACCCTCAGCGACAGGGCTCACTGCTCGGCCGCCAGCCACCCCCACCACCTCCTCCTGCTCCTCCACCTCCCTGACAGATACACCGCTGGTGCTGTGCGCCGGCCGCCGTGCCGCGGTGTCTCCGCCACCACCCATGCCTGCCACTGCACCCGCCACCGCACCAACCAGCCCACCAAGGGACCGGGAGAGCGACTCTGTGACCGGATGAGAGATGCGAGTGGGGCGGGAGGGTCCATGCACCTTGGCACCCCCAGCCCCCTTGCCGCCAGCCACCCCATCCTCCTCCTCCTCTACCCCTTCCCCCACACCACCCTCGGCCCCCTCCCCCTCCTCATCCCCCTCAGCCATCACATCCTCCTCACTGGATGTGAGGTCAGCAGAGGATGAGGTCACACCTGTACCCCATGGGTCACTCCAGCTGCTGGTGGGGCGAGCGGGGGCCCGGGGCCTGCGTAACGCACCACGAATGGAGGTAGGATGCACAACGGAGCTCACTTCAGCTCCATGCAGCAGGCCAAAGGAGGCACGCATGCAGTTGATGCCACATACAATGTAGTCGATGCCAAACGAGGCGATGTGCAGCAACCGCTGTGCTCACTGCACGAATACTTCACATGGCAATGCACACCAAGCTGAGCATGCTGCATGGCGTGCATGCATGTGCCCCCGCATCACTGGTGAGGGGACGGGGCCGGCAATCCACACAATCAAGAATCATGCGATGGGGCCCCACACGCACGCACATCTTGCGGTGCGACAGGTACTCTGGTAGGACAGACGCCAGGTGCAGCACCTCCGCACCAGTGCCCAGCCACTCCCAGGGACTGAGGACGCCGGCCCGCCATGCGTACAGGACTGCGCCGTGCAGCCAGGCATACACAAGCAGGTGCCACAGCGTCAAAGATCAGCTGCGTGTAAATCATTAAGGTTGATGGGCTCTGGCAATGCAGCCGTGAAGCAGCAACTGATGTGGCCGGTCCTGAACACTTGCGCATGAGTGCAGGAGCTTCTGACACCAATGTGGTTCCCACCAGAGCCCATGCTGCATGGAGCACAGAGTCCATGCAGCCCACGCACCCATGAGGGGCAAATGCGTGGCAAAGTCCACTGTGACTCCGAGGTAAAAGTGCAGGGAGGGCGGCATGGTCGGCAGCAGCCGCAGCGCAAAGTGTGCAGCCGGTAGCAGCAGCGCGAGTGGGGCGGCTGCGGGCGGGGGTGCAGATACAGGTGTAGCGATAGAGTGAGGCATCTATGCAGGTGGCGCATACGGTTGGAGCATGCCAAAGCACGGGAGCAGAGGCTGCTGTCCGCCGCAACAAAGCCATGCTGAGCCTGGCACAGCACAGCACAGCACAGCACAGCACAGCACAGCACAGCACAGCACAGCATGGCGCGGCGCGGCGCAGGGGGGGCCGCCCTGGGCCCCAAAGCCTGCGCACGCACCAGCAGACAGCGCGCGTGGCCCGGCCAGCAGCTGCAGCAGGATCGCGAGGTTGGCGACGTGGTGCAGTGACAGGAATGACCAGCCAAATGCGGCCAGTGCGTCCTGCAGCTTGCTCTTGTACCGCTGGCTTGAGGAGTAGCGGTACAGCGGGAAGACCTGTGGAGCGGTACATGCAGTGCAAAAGCAGTACATTGAAGCAGTGATTAGCAGTACATGAAGCAGTTCGTAGTAGCAGTGACAATGCAGGGGGCTGTGTACCAGCAGCACTCTGTAAAAGGCTGTGCACCAGGACAGCATGCAGTCCGCCCAGGTGTGTGCTGGCATGAGCCTCGCTACTCGGTGGCTGCAAAAGACAGCAGCGCGCATGGGGGCTGCATGAGCAGGCAAATCCTCGGCTACAACTTCAAACAGCACCGCACGTCCACACTGCACACTAAGTGACGTGTACTGGCGTGTACTGCCGCGCACTCCTGCATGGAAGATGGCGATCGCAACTGCCGCGCAGTTCATGAGGTACGTCACAGCCAGGGCATGTGCAGCCTCAGGGGTTGCGTTGGGCTCTGGTAAGGCGGCCTGCCATGGTGCTCCAGCAGCAGGTGACGAGCCATGGGCAGTAGCGGCAGGAGCACGCTGCTGCTGCTGTGCTGCCCATGACCAGGGGTTGAGAGCCAGAACGTCCCGCCTGCGCAGTACAGAGTGGTGAGCAGTGCAAGTTGGTGCATGGTGTACACTGCACACTATGTGTACTGCCATGATTTCAGTGCATGGAACGATAGTGTGGTCTAGCTTTGGCTTGTGTAGCTTAGCTGGACGCCTGAGGGTGAGCAGTACGAATGAACAATGTTGATTGCTAGTTCGCCACGCTATCTTGCCAAAGCCATGAAACCTGCCGCCAGCCCTCACCACCCCTCTGCTGTCATGCACCCCCGTGGGCGTGCACACCACGTGTCATGTGAGCAGGGTGCTGCCACCTGTGAGCCTGCGCTGCTGGCATGGCCCACACCAACACCAGCTGTCAGCATGGGCACTCAGAGCAGACACACTCCCACCTGTAGCTGGTCAGCCAGGCTGTGTGCAGGTAACCAGTGCCGAGCGCAAGAGCAAGTAGGAGGGTGCCTGCCAGTGCAGTCGGCGCATCCCCCAGCTGCGTGCAAAAACATCCACACTTCCACAGATCAGCACAAACATCAAAGCATGGCATCTTGAAGATCAGCGCAGGGTGGTTGGTTGACTCGCAGCGCTGTTGGTTGACTCGCTGGTCAAAGTCAACCCTTTGGAGCTGAGCTGCATCTGGACGATGGAGTGCGATGCAGCACAGCGCAGATTAGCATAAGTTTGGTGGCATTCTTCCCAGCGCCAAACCCGGTTGGATCAGCCGGGGCCACCTGGTAAATCACATTAGCCATGCGCTTTTTATATTCCCGGCTCCGAACACAGACACTGATATAATAAGCGCACCTTGAAGAATCCGCGCACATACATCTTGTGGCTGCCTGCCAGGAATGGGCAACGGGCTGTTCCCGGAAGCCAAACAGTTGCGATGAAAGCTCTCTTGCAATCAGCTCATAAACAGTCGCTGGATGCGGCTGCTGGGGAGTGCTCCTGAATCATCACCAGCCTGCATAACATGCAAAGGCACGAAAACTGCTGACGCGCGCTGCTGCACACACGGAGGTGGGATAGCGGCGATCCTGGTTTCGCGGCAGGCTGGCAGGCGTGGCAGCAGTGATGTCACCAGCAGGTCAGAAAGGAGACGGCTGTCATGATGTGCGCGCATCCATACATGATCCTGCTGGCACCCGCGTGCCCACCAGGGACACATGAGCGCCCCATGCACCCGTCAACCTGGCCCACAGCACCCAGCCCTGCGCACCTATCTCAGCTGCCTGCCACCTCCGTGGTGCACGCCTTGTGGCAGGTGAAAGCCAGACACTGGCCGCTGTTTCCCTCCTCTGAAAGAATCTCACTGACTCAGAGCTTTGCGTGGGGCTTGGAGTTGTGCAAGCTCTGCTATGCTGTTGAATGTGGGTCGCGCCCTGCCTAGTGTGACCTTTGCTTGGGGTGCCCTGACTTGTCAACTGTTGCTAGTCATTGCACTGCATGTGTACAGCTGTCTGGGGTGGTAGTTTAAAGTGGGCGTGCATTGCACCGCCTTGGGCAAGGAGTGGCTGGCCATGGTTCGCCCCCTGTTGCATCACTCATGAGCACCAACCGCAGTTGCCACAGGCAAAGAGCATGACGCTTGACAAGCCATCATTGCACCCTGTCTGATCTTCCAACTACAGCTAAAGGAGGGGGATCATAGACGCCAGCTACAGCACTCACGTCTGGGCTTCAAGAGCTCCATGCATCCTTCCACCCGGCCCCAGAACCACCCCCCTTGTCACCACCCTGCTGGCCCTTCGGCTTGGTCCCAGCAGCCTCATTACTGCTGCTGCTCTTGACGGTGCGGGTGGTGGGTGCAGGTCTCCGTGGGGCAGCAGCAGCAGGGGCCACAGGGGCCGCAGGGGCCGCGACCGCCGGCGCAGGGGCCGTGCTACTGGTAGGCTGAGAGATTGATGCAGGTACCCTCTCTGGCACCGTCCCTGCAGCAGTGGGGCTCCGAGTGCGGGGCCGGCCTCGCCTGCGGGCCACAGTACTGCTCTCTGGAGGGGCCTCCTCACCTGTCTGTGGCTGTCGTCCCACTCCGTCCGCATCCCCCCCTTTGCCACCGTCATAGCTCTTGGCCGCAGCTGTGTGCCGCTTGCGCCCTGCCTTTGCCTTTGCCGCCGGCTCCCCAGCCGCTGGCTGCCCTGCCGCTGGGCCTGGCTGCGATCGTATACTGCCGGATCCGCTGGCGGGCTCGCCGCCTCCGTCCGGCAGTACACCAGGCAGTACATCATCAACTGGCAGTACGCTCAGCAGCGCGGCCAGGGGGTCCGCGCTGCTATGGCCGTTACTGGCGGCTGCTGCCGTAGTGCCTGCTGTTGGTGCCTGTTTGCCCCGGCCCGCTGTTAATGTCCTGGTGGGTGTGGGACCTGCCCTGGCGGCTGCAGCTGCAGCTGCGGCTGTGGCATGTGCAGAAGTACCTGCAGGAGCCCCACCCCAGAACTCTCCGAGCAGCAACCCAGCCTCCTCAAGTGCCAAAGAGGCATGCTGCGACCCCTGAGGGTGTAGGCCTGTGCCACCTGTGACGACCGCCGTGTACAGCGCGTCGTGCTCCTCCGCCGCCTCGGTGCCTGCATTGCGTACATGGCATACATGCAGGCAGTACGTCAGGTTCCCTTGGACGTTCCCCTGGGTGTATGTGCCTGACGGTCGGTCCAAATGTCTGGGTGCTTCATGTGGCTGAGCTGCGCTGTACGGGGTAGTGGGTCGATGTTGCTTGGTATAGATGCAGCTGTACTCCTATTAAAATGCACCAGGCACTAAGAGAAGCCAACCTCCGACACTCCAAAATCTGTGACAGGCCATGCCAACACAGTGCAGCTCAATCCATCGCTTATCTGCCAGCTTGCCATCCACGCATTCCTTGAACAAGATGCATCACAGGGCAGCCACCCACACGCGCGCCTGGCTGGGCGGTGAGTCGTGCAGACATGGAACATCCGATTGGGTGGCGACATGCAGCGTGACTGTTTCATGCCGTTTTCTCACCCGCATCGATGAGCCGCCCAAGCGTGTGCGGGCGGCACGGGCCGTACCGCAGCATGTGCGCCGCCAGCAGCTCACGCCGCATCTCCAGCACACGGGCGTCAGACACACCCAGCTTGGCATCGGCCTGCAGGGCGGACCAGGCAGACCCAGTGCTCAGGGCCAGGTTGATGGTTTGGGTTGTCAGCAGCAGGGTTACGCGTCGCAGCCGCACGTCCGCAGCATTAAGGCACTAACTGCAGTTGTGCCACAGACATGCCGATGGGCAGGGCACAGGCCACCAGGCCCAGGGTGTGGGGCGCTGGGTTCGGGGCGGACCAGCACGGTGCTAGCATATGAGAGGGTATGCGGGTGGTGGGAACTGGGCGGGACCCTTGCATCACCCTACAGGCCTGTGACATCAACCACTGATTGTAGGAGGCTACAGGCATCGGCTCCTGGTCGGTGCCAGCCGTGGTACCTGACCCAGCGGGCCCCATAGGACCCTTCCCGGTTGGTCATCAACGCCCGCCCCCTTTCCAGGGCACCCTGCTCCTCCCTCGCCCTCACCCAGTGCCCCGATCTCCCTCCTTCTAGCAGTGTTGCCGTGCCCAACAGTCACTCCCCCTCTCGCCCTGCCCTCAGTCGACGCACCTGTGCCGCCATGCGTGCCAGCCCCAGGGTGTGCAGGTCACACCCAGGTGACACAGCACTCGCCAGATCCACAGCCACCCGGCGCGCAGCCAGCGCAGCAGCCGACCCCGGGTCTAGCGCCTCCCGCAGAAGGGCAGCCACGTCAGCGGCCTCGTACGCGGCCGCCTGGCAGGGAAAGGCAAGGCAGTACATGTTGGCAATGCACCGGCAGTACATGTGGTACATCACACAGTACATCGCACAGCATAGTACACAGTATCGAATGCAGAACAGCAAGCGGTACATGCGGGACAGGGTGTGCGAGTGGTGCAGCCTGCGGGCCATGCGGTACAGCATGCGGTACGCGCGGGTCAGCTGACATGCGCGCGGTACAGCGTACAACGTGCGGTACAGTGTGCAGTACGCACAGCACTCGCAGGCAACCATGCAGCCGTGTACCTGTACAGCCGCCTGCACCCGGTCCGGCTCCGACCCCAGCGGGCCGGTTGCCGCCAGCTCCCAGCGCGCCCGCAGTGCAGCCTGGCAGGTGGGCATGATCAGGGGTGTGGGTGTAGAAACACACGGCTGTGCGGGGGCTGGGGCATTGCAATACAGAGCGGCCGGATGTGAGCGGCACGCACACGCAAGCAAGCTGAGTGGTAGGAGGCCCTGAACGACACTACCATGCAAGGGCCTTGCACCAAACGGGCAAGTAATGCAGCCAGGCTACAAGCACCGTTCAAAGCTGTGAAGCAAGGGTGGTTGGCAGCTGTCTGGGTATATCAACTAGCACACTGCCACAGGCAGTTGCAGACACTGGCCCTGGCTTCTGGTCCTGGCCACCACGCGCGCTGTGCCCCACCACAACAGCGGAGCGGTACACCTGCAGCCACACCCATGCCACATGCTGTGCTGCGCTATCCTGTGCTGTGCAGCTCTGTGCAAGAGCCGAGCGACCACACCTGCAGCCGAGAAGCCTCCCGCTCCAGCTCCCTCAGCTTCGTGTGCACACCCGTGTCCATACCCCGCCGCTCTCCTGACGCCCCTGGCCCGCCCTCTGCAGTACCGCCATTGCCATCGCCACCCGCTCTGCTCTCAGCAGCCAGTGCAGCACCAGCCGCAGCGGGAAAGGGAGGTGGTGCATGCGCCCCGATGTCCTGTGCAGCGCCCCGTAGTGCCATGGCAGCCCCCGCCACCTGCTCCAGCGTACTGCCCAGCTCTAGGGCGTACTCGTCCTCCGCCCTGCGGTACAGTCAGCATTACCAGTAATCAGCATTATGGTGGTTGGCAGTACGGTGGTTGGCAGCACAGCGGCAAGCACATCTGCTCGATACAAGCATCCACCCAAGCCTCAGCTTGACATGTTTGGGTGACGATGAGCATGCTTGCGGTGTGCGCACTGTGTTGAGTGGCGGGCGGCGTGGCGCATTACCTCATCCCACCCCAGCGAAGCGATCGCATGGGCAGGCGCCCTGTCCCTTCAACAAGTAAAGCAGTACAGTCGTTTCAGCAGTGCTTGGCAGTACAGCAGTATTGCCCCTGCGTCCACACACATTTCACACACCTGCAGCGCGGGCAGCGGCACTCAAAGCCGTACATGCCGGCCAGCTCCTCCTGCCGGGCGGCTCGTGGCGCAAGAGCTGCGCGCCCTAGGTAGTTCACCGTCACCTCGGTGCCACGCCGGATGTGCTCGACAGCACTGCAGCAGGCAGGGGCGGGGGGGTGGGGTGGGTGGGCGAGATTACCCATGCAATGGCATGTACCCCCCGTCGGGGCGCGCCACACCCTGGCGCATGCATTTCATCATGGCACAGCACTTGACCACAGGGCTGTGGTGCGTGGGGCCACAAAGAAGAGGATGATGCACCATCGGTTTGGGCCACGTCATGGTTTGCGGCTGGCTGCTGGGCCACTCATGATGGCATCCATTGCCACAGCAGAGCCAGCGCAAGCCACAGGATAAAGATGCAGCCACCCAGTCAAGCAGGAACAGGGGGTGTAGCCCGTACGTAACCTCATGGATTGCTCATTGACATGCAGCACCCACACCAACAGCAATAACACGTAGCAGCACGCGCCGTGGTCTCACCGCACGACCATGGTGCCTCCCACCAGGAGGTGCACCGCGTTGGGCATGCAGGAGTGGTTGAGCAGAGAGAACTCGGGCCAGACGCCCATGATGGGGCGCGGCTGCTCACCCCTGCGCGGCAACACCCGTGTGGGAGTGATTGTGTGCTTATGGCGCCATTGGATATGCACTGGGGCAGCGTGCGCCTGGACATCCGCACGACATGACGCTCATGCTTTTTAGAAATGCTGTTAGTACAGGACCCTGCACGAACAAGGGTCAACAGCTGTTGACTACTCAACCTGCGCACGAGGCAGTGCCACATGCTTAGCTGATTATTTAATGTATATATTATACTGCACCCTGTACAACCCGCTGTCAGCCACCCAAAAAAACCGAAGCACGAGTCACCTGCTTATTAGCCGACTGCTCCCTATCCCGGGCACCACACAGGATCCCTACCCCACTTTTGCACCACCAGCCAGCAAAGCCGGAGGTCGCTACAGCCAGGCAATGCTTTCCTTCTGGGCCCCCACAGAACACCCCGCCCACCCCGCCGTCACCTGCTGCGCAAGAGCGCGATGTCCTGGCACACGTCCGCAAACGCGTTGCTCACCACCAGTGCCTCTACCTGGGACCGGCTCAGCGGTTGCCGCAGCACCCGGGCCCAGTCCTCGCGGGCCTGGCCCGCCAAGAGGCTAGCCTGTGTCTGGGCCTGATTTGAAGGGCCCGACCGACTGTGGGGCCCATTGCGGTGAGAAGAAGGAGACTGCTGCTGCTGAGGGTCTGAGGGGCCATTGGACTGGCCCACCGTGGGGGGCGGCCGCGGCTGCCACGTGGCCAGATCAGGCACCATGACGTGGGCGCGCACCCGGCCGTGGTCCTCCTCTCCACGCCACAGCAGCCCCAGTGCAGCACGCGCGCGTGCCGCCTGCGCCGACGCCCCCATGCGGCTGGTACCTTCCTGGGTCTGGCCTTCCTGCAGCTGCAGCAGCGCGTCGATGAGCGTGCGCGCGTCCGGCTGTGACGTCGCCGTCGCTGCTGTGACAGCTGCCAGCGGCTGTGACACCAGCACAACATCCCCCGGCTCCAGATCATCGGTTGCCATGATACCCCAGCCCTTGCCTGCAGCACATGTGCAGCGGGTCGCAGTTGCAGTACAGCTACAGTTCAGCCACAGCACAGCGACAATCAGCAGGCCCTTCACAGCAGGCCATCCCCCCCGCCCCTAGTCCAGCGGTTCCCCAGGCCGCACACCAACAGGAAGGCAAGGGCCACACAGCCTCCACCCCTCCCCTTCACACAGGTAGCATATAGCACATAACATGCCTGAATCAGTCAGCCAGGCAGTCCAACAGGCAATCTAGCAGTCAATCAGTCGATTCCCCACAGTCAGTCAGACAGACGCGCAGGCGCACCTGGGAGGGGGCGCACCTCCACTGGCCCGATGTACCGCGGGGGCGTGAGTGTACTGCTGCGGTACACATCCTGCAGTACCATTGCAAGCGCCCGGTCCCGCTCCACTGCACTGCGGGACGACAAACCTGCATGGCGGGCCCAGCTGCTGGCGCGCGGGCCGCCCCCACCTGCCCCCTGCTTCGCGGCAGCAGCGTCCAGCTGCCTGCCAGCCATGCCTGCCCCTCTTGCCTCGGTCTTCTCACTCCTAATCTCGTGATCATCCTCCTCCTCGTCACTCTCCCACTCATCCAGGTCCTCGTCCCCGTACCACGTGAAGTCATAGTCTGGTGCGCGTGAAAAGCCCAGGGGAGACTCCTCGTCCTCCACGTACAGAGGGCTGCTGCCTCTGCTGCTGCTACTGCGGTTGACCCTGCTGCTGCTGCTGCCGCTGCTGCTGCTGCTGCGGCCGCTGTTCCCGGCGGCTGTGCTGGCCATCGGCAGGCAGCGTCCAGGATGCAGCTGATGTGAGGTGTGTGCCTGTGGAGTCGCCTGCTGCACGCCCCACCCCTGCCGCTGGCAGCGGGGGGCAGCACACACACCTCTGAGGAGCGCCGCCGCCACGACCGCAGCTCTGGATCGCATACCGTGGGCGGCTGGGCACGCAGCATGCAGAATGCTGGGGGTGGGCCAGGTGCGCGGCATGCTGCATGCTCCATGCAGCCCATGCAGCACACATGGCTGCATCGGCCCGACCGCTGCTCTACACCAGGTCAAAGCCGACGAGGACACAGATAGGTTGTAGTTACGTCCCTTGGCGGTGTGTCAAAAGTACATCAGCTGGCTGTTGTAACCCGATTGTGCAGCACCGAGCGTCAGTGATGCAAAGCCAGAGATGCAAGCACTACTTACCGCCTACACAATGTCAACACAGACGTGGCGCTTAGGGTCTAGGGCCTAGGAACCAGGCCACGTCAGGCCGCGCCGACTGGGATGGGCCTGATTTCCTGCGAGGGCACTAGGGAGGCTTTTTGCTTGATCCACCAAGATGAATCCTGTTCCTCCAGGATGACCGAGGCCATGTGGCTTGTCAGATGTTAATTGGCGCAATCTAGAGACACCCAGTTCATGCAGTAGTCCTCAAGGTGGTGTATAGCAGAGACGAGGAAAAATGCCGAGCAGCGATTTGCAGACGATGTTCACCTCCCTGTCGCCTACCCACAAGCGCATGCTGGCTGTGAGTCCCTGGCAAAGTATCTGCACTGTTTCTCGGCGTGTTGGCTGTCAAGTACATTGCGGGCTTGATCTACTCTGCTTGTGCATCTGTGCAAGTGTTGTCGGCGCACAATGTGCAGCCTGCCGCAGGGCTGTGACAGTCCAAGTGGAACCATTTGTCATCAAGAACCCTTGCCCAAATTCGCAGGTGCTGGTGGTGGCGGGGGGCGTGACAGTGGGTCGCAAAGTGCGCGGGATCGTGCGTGACGCCCAGCGCGAACAGAAGCAGCTGTGTGCTGAGGTTAACCCAGGCCGCACCAATGCGCGCAAGCCGCCCAAGATTGCAGTCAACAAGCAGTTCCTGCAGCGCTTGATGACCATTCTGTCCATGTGAGCGCATCGCATGCTGTGCACAGTGTGGCATGGGCTCATGGGGCGCCCACAAGCGGCACATCAGCTGGTGTCAACACCCACGACCGCAGAGCTGGCCCTTTGCTCTGTGACCCCATGCATGGAAGCACGCTCGCCTGGGTCCAGCTCTCACTTGGTGCTCTGATGCTGCACGTGCCCACCCTTGCCCCTGTGGTTCACCCCTTGGCCCCGCCCTGTAGTTGCGTGCCCTCACCTTTCTCACGGGAGGCGGCGCTCATTCTGCTGCAGGTGCGGCAAAGGTGCCATGCCTTGCTGGGTTGGCAGCTACACTCAGGTTTTCACAATCAAAGCTGTACGATGAACATGCCAGCGGCTGCCGGCTGGCATGCTGCATTGTGAACCGCCATGCGCGCGGCACCTGGCATGCATGTGCCCATGTTCTCCTGTGCCTGCGGCTGTACTGCCCTCGAGTGGGGGCATCAACTACCTGGACAGATGGGGGCACAGCCGACCTTGATCAGCCCTGCGTTGAGTCACACAACTGCGCCAGCACAGCTCCAGGAGCCACGCAGCATGCATGCACCCCCCTGAAAACTCGAGCCGCTTTGGGACCTGGTTTTGACCCCCCAGCCACCCCAATAAATGAAAAGAAAAACATGTACCGTGCCCGGATCGCCCCGCTCGCCTGCGCCTTTGGCTCATACCGTAGGGCGTCCTGCTCGTCAGCCGCACGCTGCTGACCGACTGGATCAGCCGCATCGAGGGCTGGAGCGGCTCCACGCTGGTGGCCTCGGTGAGGCGGGTTGTCCAGCTGTCCAGGACAGGTCCCGTTTACATCATTTGTAGTTGATGTGCTGGTTGACGGCAGCTGCCCAGCGCACATCCTTGGCACGATTCTTCTTCGTTGATAGTTGGAGATAGGGACGGCACGGGGCCTGGTCTTCGTGTGGGCTCCCTGGGGTTCCCTGTCCTTATCCCCGCCCACCCCCAACCCACGCGCGCGCCTGCAGCAATTCGGCGAGTTTGCGCGCTCCATCGTGGCGTTTGCTGCGGTGGGCGCGCCAGCGGCACTTGTCAACAGCGGGCTCAAGTACATGCAGAAGGCGATCGAGCTGGCATTTCAGGTGCGGTGGTGGGCTTTCAAATGAGAGTGTGAATGTGTGGGTGCTTGCACTGCTTGGGTGTGAGCGATTTTGTGGGGCTGTGGTGTGCTCCTGTGCATGGCCCTGTGCGAGGACCCGCCCGTGCTGTGCGTTCATGACGTGGTGCCCCTGAGGGCCGGTGTGTTCACGGCGATATATGTCATGTGTATATATATACACATACATATGTACGGTATTTACACACATATATATATGTATACATACACACACACATATATATGTATATATATATCTATATATATCTATATATATATAGATATAGATATAGATATAGATATGCGGCCAGGGCTGGTGTGCAGCGGCATTTGCCAGGGTGGGCGGATCGCGTGGCATCTGCAGGCAGGGGTCTTCAGGCGGGTGACTGTGGGGCGCAGGGGCGTGAGGAGAGGTGGGGGCGGGGGTGGGGGTGCACAGCTGCTTGACTTGACTTGTTACAGCATTTCCCGTAAGACGAGGTGCTGCGATTCCTTTATCTTCCTCACTTATCATCGTGGCAGGAGAGCAAGAGGGCAGGAGAGCAGCAGGGCTATGGCACAGTGCAGGTTGTGGTGGGATGAAAGGTGCGTACACCCACTATTGCGCCTGTTTCACTCGTACCGCTGTACCGCAGTCACGCCTGACTGAGTACCTGCACAAGCAGTACTGCAGCAACCGCTCGTACTACGCCGCGGCCACGCTGGGCGGTACGTGGCTCAGTGTACTACACCGTGCGCCCCGCTGCTGCAGCTTGCAACCTGTGCACCCTGAGTTCG
>BDCZ01000361.1:51330-63161 GCA_001662365.1 Chlamydomonas applanata | reverse complement strand
CCGCCCCCGCCCGCCACCCCTATCGCGCAAATCACCGCCGCCCCCACCACCTGTGGTATCCGCGCAGCCGCCCCCTCCGACAGCCGGGCCCCAACCAGCGAATGATGACACGTTTGAGCTGCCCACTGGCGCGCCCTATGACATCGGAGACATCAAGGTCCGTGACATATGGGTGAACCCCCGCGCGGGCAGCGATGGTGCCGGGGGCACAACTCGCGCCACGGCGCTGCGTACACTCACGGCTGCGTGGGGCCGTGTGCCTGCGAGCACGCCAGCAGCTGGCCAGGGCGTGCGGATCATGCTGATGCCAGGCACGTTCACTGGGGGCATGCAGCCGGGCTACTGGGCCAGCAAGCATGGCAGCCGGCAGGCGCCCATCATCCTCCAAGCAGCTGATGGTGCAGGCACGGTGACCCTGTCCTCTGTCAACATCTACAACGTGAGCGGCATGAACTCCCATTGTGCCCGACGTGGCTGCAGCTCCCTGGAGAGGGGGGGCTCCCTGATGGGCGTCCCCTCCTCCTCCCCCTGCTCCTCCTCCCCCTGCTCCTCCTCCCCCTGCTTCCTTTTCCTCATCCGACTGGATGCCTCTATCTAATCGATTATCGAGGATCGGCAGTGCTGGTCTTTGAGGTTCAGGATGTAGAGTGTAAAGTGTTGAGGGTTCAAACTTCAAAGGATGATGATGTCCATTTCCAGCCCCAACACGGGAGTGACGGGATCCGTGCATGCTTCATGTGCGGGCCCAGCCACTGCTTGCGTGGCCAACCAATGGTACTGATGTACTGCCTGTTGTACTGCAGGTGACGTACCTGTACCTGCTGGGTCTGAAGATCTCCGGCCAGTGGGACAACGTCGTGCACTTTGACCAGGTGAGTGCGCACGATCTGCGTGCGCAGGATGGGCAAGAACATGTGGGGCTGCTGGCTGCTTGCCCTGACACCTGCGACCCCCTGCGAGCAAGGGGGCAACCGTGCCTGTTTGATTTGCATGGGCCTGGCCTGGCCTGCCTGGGCTGCTGCATGGGTGCTGCTGCACGGCATGGGTGCGCCAGGAGCAGCCTTGGTTGCTGAGTTGCATGGACCTGGCCTGATCTCGTCAGCTGCAAACGGCACCTTGTCGTCGGTGTGCACCGCTGTACTGCCACGTAGAGATGTCACAGTTCTCACACCCCAATTGAGCACTGCTGCCGTGTTGTGCCGCGGCCGTGATGTACTGCTGCTCTGATGTACTGCTGCTCTGATGTACTGCTGCTGTGATGTGCCGCTGCCAGGTGTTCCACATGCTCATGCGTGACACTGAGGTGGTGGGGCCTCCGGGTGATGGTGGAGTGACACGTGCGTCGCCCCGGCTGCCTGCTGTTATGCTTGATACTAGCTGCCTGCCGTTCGATTATGAGAGTTAGTTACGCGGCTTGCTGCCCGGTTACCTAAAGAATGTTGGTACCAGCGGTAGGGCGGTTTGTAGCGGAGCTCATGCTGCCGCAGGGTCATACACTTGGTATCAACACTCCTCCTCTCCTCCTCCTCTTCTCCTCCTCCTTCTGCTTCCATGCAGAGGTCATCAAGGCGAACCAGTGCAAGGGCCTGTACCTGGAGAACGTCAAAATTTCAGGTGGCCAGGGCAACTGTGTGGACTATGTGGCCGTGCAGTACGGTCACACTTTGAATTCCACGTTCAGCAACTCAGACTACTGTGTGTACTTCAAGGTATGCCACAGCAACACGTGATCTGTACTGCCGAATCAATGCTGTACCATTGTACTGCTGAGGCACATGATGCTGGGACCTAACGGGCTTGTGTCCATACCCTCGGCACATGGCACCTCACTCACCAGTCCAGCGCATACGCCCTGCGGCTGGAAAAAACCAATGCCTATCAGGCCTCAGCTGCATGCCTCAGGCCAGCACCTTGCGGTACCTTACAGCACCTTGCACTACGTGACCTGTACCTGTACCTGGAGCCTGGCCTGGATTCAAACCCTGGCATGCATGGACCATGTCCTGTCGTACTGCTGCACCGCAGGGCGGCTCAGCCTACCACCTGATTTCAGGAAACCGCTTCCAAGACTGCGGTACAACAGGATTTGGGGCGGGACAGGGGACCGGCGTGCAGTACCTCGTACCGCCCTGGCTGCAGTACGAAGTGTACGACATCAAGTTTGTGAACAATGTGCTCATGAATGTGTGGGGAGCGGCGTTTGGCGTGTGGGGCGGCTACAACGTGCTCATGGCCTACAACACAGCTTTCAGGTGAGCCGAGCAGGCCTGGCTGGGTATGCTTAAGGGGCATGCTTTGGCCCTGACTTTGAATTTGCCTCAGGTGCGGCTCTGCTTGCTCTGAGAATGACTGGTGCATGCAGGCTGCGCGTGGATGGCTTCACAATGCTGGCATGTTCCTTCATGTCCCCTCAACGGGCCTTCCAGCTGGCTGGGGGCCATGTGTTCCTGGCTCTCACTGCCTGCCTGCATGAGGTCCTGCCCCACGCTGTCCCCACATGCAGGGTGGGCGAGCGCAGCCACATGCTGGAAGTGATCCATGGCGGCCGCTCATGCGACGACGACGACCCCTCGCGCTGCGCGCTGCATGTGGCCCAGGGCGCATGGGGCCCTGCCAGTCTGGAGGAAAACCCGGAGGGGGGCGTGCCCGTTCCCAACAGGAACGTCATCATCGCCAACAACATTGTGTACAACGATGCTGGCCATGAGAGCATGTGGAGCCACTTCAGGATTGAGTCGGCGTACCCCTCAGGTCTAGCGTCTGTGTGTGTTGATCTAGTTTTCAAGTCTGTGGTGGGCTGTAGCTCATGCATACATATCTGCTCCAGCATGCATACCGCACATGCATAAATACCTGTGACAAGCTGTGTTTCTGTTATTCTGACCCCTCAGGTCTGGCCCCGGGACGGCAGCCGGCCTCCCCTGTGAGGGCTGATGACGATTTAGTGATCCGGGGCAACATCATCTGGAACCAGGGGAAATCACTGGGGCTGTCCAGTGTGGAGGATGACCCTGATGTTGCATGTCAGGACACCAACCCCACCTGCAACTCTGTACAGGTGCAGCAGGGAAAAGGCGCAAGCGGAAGTGGGGTGGGGTGGAGTGGGGTGGGAGGGCTGGCTTGCGTTGGAGGGCACATCCTGGGCCATGCCCGGCCATACCCGAGCACACTCGATCATACCAACAGCATGATGTCGTACCCGCTCATGTGCTGCGGACCCCATGCGTCCCCACCAGCCACACATCATGGCCATAGCAGCAGCGTGCTAATTTGTAAAGCCGGACGCAGGCATGCATGCATGCGCTGAGCAAGTGTACCGCTTGTACCGCCTGTACTGCCCGCAGCTGCTGCGTGACAACACGATCAATACGCTTGAGCCTCTGTTTGTGGATGTGGCTGGGGGGGACCTGAGGCCCCTGTGGGGCTCAGCCTTCATCGCAGCAGGTGCGGCCGGTTGTAGTTTCTGAGGTCCATGAGTGTTCACCTGGTTTTACTTCGGGCAGGCCAGGGTCGCCGTGTTATTATTATTATTAGGCCAGGGTGCTACCAGTGGTTCTACACGCTGCCTGATTCTACACGCCGCCGTGCTCTGATACCCGCACGACGCTCTGCACCAATGTGATAACGACCTTGTGTACTGCCCCTCTGCAGCTGAGCGCGCGCTGTGGGCAGAGCTGCCGCCGTTCAGCTGGTCTGATGCGCCACCGCTGGTGCCGGCCGGCAACAGCAGCAACACTGTGGCGGTCGACTTCACGGGGCGGACACGGGCTGCACTGCCAGACAGCTCAAACTCGTCAGGGGACTTGCCGGGGGCGTATGGCGTGCAGTCCCTCCTGTGCACGGGTGGCAACCGGTGCATGTAGCACAGTATGGTGGTCCAGCCAGCATGCAGGGTGAGCTTGCATGATGAGAACGACCCCCTTGTGCTTGGGTCCGACTAGGTATAGTCAGGACGTCACTAGGATACCGCCAGGTCTGCTGCTTCAAGCTTGATAATCATCACAGGCCAGTAAGCCGTGTTTGTGATGTACCCTTCGATAATAAATCTCGTGTGCCTTGAGCCCGGCTGGAGTTTGTGGTATAAAATATCCAGCAGCTCCGTTGGGGCGCTGGCAGCGCACCAGCAGCCCCTGATATCGGCCCCTTCTCGTATCACACGTATGAGAGATCTGGGTTTTTCTACCCTCGCTCCCTCTGCTCCCCTCGCACTCTTGCAAGATGGCCTCGCTGACCAGCAAGTCCGCCCTGATTGCGGCCCCCAAGGCCGTCCGCAGCTCGCGCCCCGTGCGCGCGGCTGTGGTGGTCAAGGCCTCCGCTGAGGTGGTGAGTGGATGCGATGTTCTGTGGAGCCAGCTGGATGTGCAGCCAGGAGGCAGCGCTGGCTGGAGCGTCCTGGTGGGGTTCAGGATGGGGTGTACCCCATCTGCAAAGGGGTTGCACCCATGTCCAGCTCCCAGCAGCAGCACACGGTGGGGGAGTGCAGCACGTTGCAGCTACAATTGGGAGCATCGGCATCGAGGCCCGTCAGCAGAAAAAGGATCCCAGATGGGCTCCCAAGCACTTTGCTGACAGTGGATACCACCCCGCACATGCAGGACCGCCGTGCCGCCCTGGGCATGATCGCCGGTGCTGGCGCTCTGCTGTCTGGCGCTGCCCCCTCCTTCGCTGCCTACGGCGACTCTGCCAACGTGTTCGGCAAGGTGACCAACAAGTCTGGCTTCGTCCCCTACGCTGGCGACAACTTCGCGGTGCTGCTGCCCTCCAAGTGGAACCCCTCCAGGGAGCGTGACTTCCCCGGCGTGGTCCTGCGGTGAGCGATGTCAGCAGGTCTTGGGTTGAGATCAAGATGAGGGCTGCATGGAGGGCTGCTGCCTGCAGTGCAAGAGGAGGTACTAGGGGCACGCCAATGGCAGTGGGGGCGACCAGATCGTGCATCCGACAGATTTGTCATTTGGCGTAAGGCGATCAGGGTTGAGCGATGCAGACCTGACTTGGAGGAGACGTGTGCGTGATCTGCGCGTTCGCAGCTACGAGGACAACGGTGATGCCGTGAACAACCTGGTGGTCATTGTCGACAAGACCGACAAGAAGTCCATCGAGGACTATGGCTCCCCCGAGAAGTTCCTGGAGTCCGTCTCCTACCTGCTGGGCAAGCAGTCCTACGCTGGTGCGTGTGCATGTGGCACCCATGCTGATGGGACTGGGGGCAGGAGCCAGATGGCGGGACGGGCGGCACTACAGCTGCAACTCCATGCACCAGGCACCTGGCACTGCACGCATAGCGCATTCTGCGATGGCACTGCACAGCTAGTGGCCCCATAATGCGTACACATGGCTCTTGCCTGTTCACCTGGACACAACACACGCGGTGCTGACCTCCCATGTGCCACCTGGGCCCATGCATGCCTGGCCGCAGGTGAGACCCAGTCCGAGGGTGGCTTCGCGCCCAACCGCGTGTCTGCTGCCTCCCTGCTGGGCGTGTCCACCGAGAAGGACAAGAAGGGCAAGACCTACTACAAGGTCGAGGTCCTGACCCGCACTGGTGAGTGTCCTTGCAAACATGAGCTCGTTGAACGAGATGCTGCAAAGGCAGCGAGGGCATGGCTGCACGGGTGTGGCTGCTCAGCATCACTGATCGTTACCTGATTCTGGGCTGCAGCTTTCCCTAGCGACAGGTTGTAGCAAGTATGGTGTGCCTGAACTCGTTACATACTGCATTACATAAGCATGGGCAACATCAACAATGTGACCTGGCCTTCTGACAAGACCTGACACGATGTCCCACCTCCCTTGCGTGCCTGCAGCTGACGGTGATGAGGGCGGCCGCCACCAGCTGATCAAGGGCACCGTGTCTGGCGGCAACCTGTACATCGTCAAGGTGCAGGCCGGTGACAAGCGGTGGTTCAAGGGCGCCAAGAAGGACTGCATCGGTGTGTGGGACTCCTTCACCGTGGCGTAAATGCCCGGTGCCCACCGCAGCATGAGCGCCAGCAGCTGAGGCGTGGCCTGACCGGTGCCTGGGAACACAAAGCTGTGTCCTGACAGCGGCATGGGCAGCGCACGCGCCGTTGGTGCGCCTGTGAGGCAGTAGCGGGCCGGGGAGGCGGTACGGGGAGAGCGTGGTGCTGAGGCCCAGCGCTGCGCCACCACCACGTTTGTGGCGTGGCTGTACTGCCCCCCCGCGCCGGCGTTTTTGTACATTCCTTGTGAGAGTAGGGATGTGGTGTTGTGAGGGGTGGTCGTTGGGGGGCGCACAGCCCTGCTGCGCTGCTCAGGAGTGGACTGATGGCTTTGCTGGCCTGGGAGGTGCTTGGTTTTTTGCGGGAGACTTGCAACCAAGAGTGGCGGGGCCCTGCCAGATCGTGCGGGAGCAGGGTCCTGCAGGAGCATTGAAGATTCAAACACGGACAGGCTCATGCTGCTGCCCGCAAGGGCAGCGTGTGAAGCTTGGATCCCTTCCCTGCACTAAAAGTTACGGGGGCTCTCTGTAACTGGCTTTTGATTTGTCATGGTTGTCCTGTCCTGGAGGCTTCCACAGCTGGCTTGCATGTGTCTTGGCTCACCAGCGCCAGGGTGCTGCCATGCCAGCCAAGTCAAGAGCCCTGCAAACCGACAACATCATGCCAGCAGGCTTGGGCCATGGCATGCAAGCTGACAGCTGGCCCTTTGCAGCATTCCCCACCAAAGCAGCAGTTGTGCCCATCAGCACCACGCACATGAGAAGCAACTTGGATGGTGGGGGCTGCAGTTAAAAGCCTGGATGTTCAAGTCTCTCTCGTGTCAGAGTGAGGGCAGCCATACGTGTGTGGGGTCAGGCGCTGCACAAGACATTGTAAGGGCCAAGGCAGGCACGCCCAAAAGCAAGGACGCCAGTGTGCAGGCGCGAAGCAGGTGAGGCTGCAGCTGTTCACCAGCCAACCAGCTGCATGGCACAGATCAGGTGGTCGCCTGTTAAGTGCTTACACAATCATTGGTCAGGGCGTGCTGGGCATGAAATCATTGCAGCAAGCTTTTATGCATGCCATCCTGCAGCACCAAGCAGAGGGTCACTTGATTCACAGCCTGTGGCGTGTTGCCCAAGGCCATTGAGCTCCCGTTTCATGTTCTTGTCTGTTGCTTCAATGCTCAATGCATTCAGGGCTCACATACTCTCATTTGAGCCTCTCAGGTCTCAGCCAACCCACACACTAGCGCCCTGCACAGCCGCCGTGCCGCCACAGCATGAGGCCCTGCTTGCTATCTATTGCTGCCCTTTGTGGTGGTGGCTGCGGCAGCTGAGGGCTGGCCACTGCTAGGGGGGGCTGGTGCTGGGCTGGTGGCTGCAGCATCTCAAAAGCTACAGCAGAAGGAGCAGCGTGGCAGGGACCTCCTGCAAGCCGCCACTGTTCATCCACATGACATCAAAACAGCCAGAACCTCTTGGGACGCGCTGTTCACCCGCGTGACATCAAAACACAGATCAGCCCACAGCAGGCAGCAACACACAGATCAGCCCACAGCAGGCAGCAGCAGGTACGCTGCCGTCATGGGAACCAGCAACCCTCCAAACGCCACCAAGACGAGGCTACCTGAAGGCTTCCTACCGTCATGGCCGCCCTCCACACATGGCCATTGGGCATGGCTGAGATTCGCAGCCACCAGCCTCGTGCATTCTAGCTCGTGCATGCCCCCTCAACCTCTTTGTCCTCCCATGCTGCCCGTCCAGACACTGGCATGGCTTGGCAGCCCACCACACAGCAGTGCTGGCAGATGACAGCAGCCCCCTTCCCTGCCCTGCACTCAGTCTTCCTTCTCCAAACTTGGACCCTTCAGGTGGCCACCACACTGCCCGGCTTGACCCTCAGCCCCCCCTTGGGCCCCTTGCCGCCCTTGCGCCCCTTCCCCTCCCCCTTCTTCCCTGCCCCATCATCCCCGGGCCCCTCCCCCTCCGAGTCCTGACCCACATCAGGGGTCTGTGGGCTAGGTGGTCCCTTGCCTGCCCCTGCTGACTCAGCGCCGGCCTCCGACCCCTTATCTGTGGTGGCGCCGGCGGCTGCGTCCCCCTGCTTCTCTTCAGTGGGGCCCTTGAAGCCGTGGCGCAGCCGATCAATGTTGCGTAGCTCTGCGGAAACAAAGGGGCGCTGCCCTAGGATGCGCTCCACATCGTCCAGTGCAATCACCTGTAGGTGATGACCAGGAGTGAACCAGTAGTTGTTAATGCTGCTGCTAGTTACTAGAGGTTGTCAATGCTGTTGTTATTTACTAGTGGTTGTTGATCTTAGCTGTGATATGGTGATCTCTCTGAACATTGTCAGGTACATCACACAAGTACATGGGACAAGGGGACACGGTGCTGGACCATTGTAAGCAAACAGGAAACAATACGGGGTGCGCCCCGTGTCGTCCAGCGTGAGCTGGTGACTTGCAGTTATCTAGTGTGTGAAAGTACAGCATGCAAAAATACGGCAAATTCAAGTACAGCAAGTACAACTACAGCAGCAAGCAGGGCACGCGCACCTCCTTCTTCAGCAGCTCGTGTGACATAGCAGTGATGAGGTCACGCTTCTCCTCCACCAGCTTGAGGGTCCGCTTATACGCATCATCCACAAACGCGCGCACCTGCAGCCACCACCAGATTATTATTATTAGTAGTAGTAGTATAAATATTAAATATCAATACTGATATTAATATTAATAATAATTCTAATACTGTTATTATTATTAAATATTAACAACATGCAGGCCCATCCTCAGACGACATGCTGAGTCAGACAAAAGTGATCTGCGGCAAAGACCAAACTGCAGCAGCGCAACGCTGACAGCAGCAGTACAGACAGCATTGGCAGTGCCTGTAGAAGCAGTACAAGCAGTACACACGTCATACCTCGGAGTCGATCATGTGCGCCGTCTCATTGGAGTACGGCTTGTCGAATGCCTCACGGTCCATGCGGTACGAAAGCAGCCCGATCTTCTCATTCATGCCTGCAGTACAACGACGGTACAATCAGTGCATAATCTGCAGATGCAGGATCAGATATGCAGGCGGTGCACAACACGCGACACATCA
Organism: Chlamydomonas applanata; assembly: GCA_001662365.1. Taxonomy (NCBI): domain Eukaryota; kingdom Viridiplantae; phylum Chlorophyta; class Chlorophyceae; order Chlamydomonadales; family Chlamydomonadaceae; genus Chlamydomonas; species Chlamydomonas applanata. The sequence continues at coordinate 54,115 of BDCZ01000361.1, read as the reverse complement.
GGCGATACGCCACATCCCAAGAGACCATGGCCCTCCTTACGTGACTTGATGCCAACAATCACCGGGTACCAATCATGGGCAATCATGGGTACCAATGGATGTGCCACATTTGGACAAGAGCAGCATTCAACCAACAACACTGTGCTTGCATGGGCATCACTGTGCTTGCATGGTCCTCAGCTGTGGCCACCGGCAGCGAATGAATGGGCGGGGCGCTTGCAGGGATCGCCAGCAGCAGGCCAACCCCACCACCCACCATACACGGCGACTTGTGCGTACGCCATTTGTGTGACACGCTCCAGATCATTGACCGCGCCTGTTGAGATCTTGCCCAGCAGCACCTGAGGGGGTCAAAGGCAGCAGCCAGGCCATGTCAAAAAGGCGGCGGCGGCGGCGGTGGCGGCAGCAGCAGCAGCAGCAGCAGCGGCGAGGGGTAGGTGGGCACTGGGCAGTGGTCATGGCACTGTCTGCAAGACCCCTGAGCACTAAGTACTGCACCGCCCAGTCACATGTGATACCGCACAGAGGCACACAGGCGGGTGCGACTTCTGGCAAGAACTCTGGCAGAGTTCACGTCTGGCTTCAACCCTCAACCATGAATTCCAAAAAAAGTGTTGCGTCCCAGGCAGTAGTCATCAATCCATCTGGCTTTTAAGACCCAGCAACATGCGCCCGCAATAAATCTAAGCAACACCTGAGTAAGCCGCAGTCAGCTGAAGGCGCCCCACTGAAGCTGTAAAGCACGTGCAGTCGTAAAGAAAAGCTGGGACCCCTACGTAGTCACATACCTGCTCTGCCGCACGCCCCCCCAAGATGGCACAGATGCGGTCCAGCAGCTGTTCCTTAGTCAGAAGGAGGTTCTCATTAGGCAAGTACTGTGCAAAGCCGAGCACACTTGAGCCGCGTGGGACGATGGACACCTGCGGTGCACGTGAGATAAGAGTGAGCGTGTGTTGTATGAAAAAGTGTGTGTGTAGGGGGGGGGAGTGAGAGGGGAGGATGAGCAATGAGTGAGAGCACATGGGAGGGGAGGAAGAGAGGTAGAGGGAAAGGAGACGGGGTGGCGTGAAGGTAAGAGTGGGAAGGGAAAGGAGGAAGGTCAGGGGGCCAGGGAAGAGCGTGGGCCCACACATGGTTTGCACGCATGCAAGCAAGCTGTCCGCATGCAAGCAAGCTGTCCGCATGCAAGCAAGCATCCCGCATGCAAGCAAGCATCCCGCATGCAAGCAAGCATCCCGCATGCAAGCAAGCATCCCGCATGCAAGCACGCTGCCCCGCATGCAAGCACGCACCTTGAGCAGCGGCTCGGCGTACTGCAGGAACCAGGACACCACCGCGTGCCCGCTCTCGTGGAACGCGACTGTGCGCCGCTCCTCCGCGCTGATCACCTGGCAATCACACAATGTCATTGACATTACACAGCAAGGTCAAACAACAACCACACAACAGCGCCACGCAACAGACAAGTGCCAAGACAGCAGGTTCGTGACCCCACCTACAGCCTGTAAAGCAACCCACATCAGATGACACATTATGCAGCAAGGTACTCCACGCGCGCCATGCACAATGGTGGTTGCAGACTGCCATGCCGGTGGGCTCTGCACAATTGACACCAGAATTGACACAAGTAACAAAAGTTGACGACTGGGGCCCACCTTGTTCTTCTTCTCCAGCCCGCCGATCACACGGTCAATCGCCGTCTCAAAGTCAGATAGCTCCACAGCCTCCTGTGCACATAAAGCCATGGAGATACAATGGTGTCCAATACAGGACGGCGTCAACACATCAGCAATCTGGTGTACAAAAACAGAGCCATGCTGTCCCACACCAGTCACAGTGTCCAAACGCCAGGACTTTAGTGTACGAAAGCAGGGCCATGGCGTCCAAAACAGTGCGTGTGTCAACACTACCACCTGCCGGAACCGGGAGTCATGGAAGGGACTAATTGTGAGGAAGATCAAGGAACCGCAGCACCTCGTCTCACGGGAAACGCTGTAACAAGTCAAGTGTCAACACAAGCAAGGGCCAGGCACGCAGCCACGCGCATGCAGCCGCAACCTCATCCATCATGTAGCAGAACACCTCACGCCGTGCCACCACCCGCACCGACTCAGCATGCGCAACAAGATGCTCCCCCCCCCCAAAAAAAGCGACCTCACAGTACACAGGAGTGCTTCAGCGCACCTTGTTGTGCCGTGCCGCCACCAAGGCTGCCTCATTGCACACGTTCGCGATGTCAGCGCCGGCCATGCCGGGTGTTAGGGCCGCGAGCCGCTCGCTGTAAAAGTCAACCTCCTTGGCCAGCTTGAGCTTGGCCAGGTGCACCCTGCGCCGCGCACAGGAATACAAAGGACAATCAATGTATCCTGTGGTTTACTGTGTACGGTATTACTAATGGTATATGAATACGGTATATGATCGTATGTACTATCACGTACCAGCAAGAAGAAGAACGGTATGAGTTGTGTGATGGCAGGTGTTGCCTGTATGATGATATGAACATATGATTGCATGGATACCACAAGTCAAAGTTATACCAGACGGCTAGAATACGTATGGCTGTGGACCAGGCTGTACACCAGGCTAATCTAGCCCCACCTGGAGAGCTGATTCACCAGGCTGTACACCAGGCTGTACACCAGGCTGTACACCAGCCCCACCTGAAGATCTGGTCTCTGCCCTTGATGTCAGGTGTGTCCACTGTGATCATACGATCAAAGCGGCCCGGGCGCAGCAGCGCCTTATCCAGGATGTCAGGCCGGTTGGTGCCGGCCAGCACCTGGGG
>BDCZ01000361.1:39521-50444 GCA_001662365.1 Chlamydomonas applanata | reverse complement strand
GGGTGGGTGGGTGGGTGGGTGGGTGGGTGGATGTAACAGCATGGCGTGGCGGTGCCGGCCAGAGACAGTGAAGCTGCCAGAACATGGAGCAACATGTAATGCAGAACACTTGAGCAGATAATTAATATGGACACAACGTGGCTGCGTATCCAGGCGCCTTTGCTGGTCTGAATGGACTAGCATACATGTTATAGTGGAAGGGTGTGGGGGGGTGTGTATGGTGTGTGTTACGGGGGTGGAGGTAGGGTGGGAGGCGTGGTGGGTGGGAAGGGGGGGAGGTTGGAGGGGGCAGGCCCGGCGGGAGCCGAGGTCAAAGGGGCAACGGGGAGGGTGAGGGTCGACCGGGCCTCAGCTCAATGGCCATGGCAGTAGGCCCCAGGGCCCTCAGGGTTTTGGGCCCAAGGGTCCATGATCAGAGGTCACTTGCCCAACAGTTCAAGGTTCGCAGCCCATCGTCACGCGACCCCCCATCAAACGCAGTGAGTAGAACACAGTTGGTCAAACACGGTCAAACGCGGTCAAACACGGTCAAACGCACCACGACGCCCGTCGTCGTCGCGAAGCCGTCCATCTCCACCAGCAGCTGGTTCAGGGTGTTCTCTCTCTCATCGTGGCCCCCCATCGCGCCACCACGCCCACGCGCGCGGCCAATCGCGTCGATCTCGTCGATGAAGATCATGGAGGGCGACTGCGTGCGCGCCTGCGCAAAGAGGTCCCTGCGCGCGAAGAAGGGGGGAGGGAGGTGTGCGCGCGTGTGTGTGTGCGTGTGGGGGGGGGGAGGGGGGGGAGGGTCGTGTTGAAGGTAAAGAGACAGGCGGTGAGAAAGGATTGGTTATGGCTGAGGTGTCAACGTTTTGGTGGTGGGCGAGTGGCTGCATGTGGGTGTGCTCACATCCAATACCAGCAGGTGCTGCGGTATGCAGCACATGCAGCATCCTAAGATAGGCAGCATCCCAGAAAAGGCTCATATGCAGCATCCCAATATAGGCAGCATCCCAATATAGGCTCATATGCAGCCGCTCACCCCGTACAAAACCCCACGACTATCGACGACTGGGACCCACTTGGTCAGGAACCCTAGGGCCCTAGACCCCCAAACCCTACTGTGTAGAATCCAAAATCATGCAAGACAGCACAAGCACACACCCCAGGCTGGTCCATAAAAACTGTCTTGCATGCGCAGGCCCCTCCAGTTCTCACTCACCTCACGCGTGCCGGGCCCACGCCCACAAACATCTCCATGAAATCTGATCCAGAAATGGACAGAAACGGCACCCCCGCCTCCCCCGCTGTCGCCTTGGCCAGCAGCGTCTTGCCAGTGCCTGGGGGTCCCACTAGGAGGGCCCCCTTGGGGATCTTGGCGCCCAAATCGCGATACTTGTCGGGCTTTTTCAAAAAGTCCACAAACTCCATGATCTCCAGCTTGGCCTCGTCACAGCCCGCCACGTCCTAATAAAGAATGAGGAGAGAGAGTGAGGAGTGGCGAGTGGTTTGAAAAAAGAGTGATTTGAAATCCGGCCTCACGGATTGTGGCAGAATGAGCCATGCAGAATGAGTTGTGCTGCTCATGCAGTCACGGCATTTCTAATCAAGTTACGCAACCTCAGTTTATCGAGACCTGACTCGGCCCACGTCACACGATCTGGTCACACAATCCGGTCACACGATCCGGTCACGCACCTTGAACGTGATCTTGTCGGCCTGTTTGTCCAGGGTGGATGTGTTGGCGCGCACCATGCCGAAGAAACCGCCCTGAGAGCCCTTCTGCCCATTCTTGCCCCGGCCACCCATGCCGGGGAAACCGCCTGTCATATTGCGCATCTGGCGGGTGATGAGCCTGAGGTCAGAAAACCAAAGCCAATGTTAACATCATAGTCAAAGGCAAAGGCGGAGTCAAACCATTGTCGACGTGGCCTTCAGTACTCAAGAGTCGGATCTATTCAGCATTGGCTGCTGTGCTGTGCCACACACAAACCAACAACACCAGCCGTGCCAGTCCCAGCCCCACCAATCAACCAACACCAACACAAATCCAATCAGCAGAGGCCAGCCATACTGCTACAACACTGTTGCTCTGCCATGAAGGGAACGTTTTCATATGAATTCATGCAGACCCACCAGTATGTCGCCCCCAGCAGCAGTAGCGTGGGCAGTACCTCCAGCACGGTGCTCACCAATGAGATCTCACGCACGTACCTGCATGGCAGTACGTGCGGTACACAGTCGGGCAGTACAGGCAGTACAAATGAAAGCAGGGCCACACACTCCTACACTACAAGATCTGTCACAAGCCAACGTCTCCCGCCGGAAAAAGAAGCACCAGTTGGCAGAATGTGTTTGTGTAGTAGAGCTACAGATTTTTGTAGTAGAGCTACAGATGACTCCCATCAGCTGGCTGCCTGCTGGTACTCCAAGACCACAACCCCTGCCCACTGCACAGGGGCCGATGTAACGGGCTCATTTGAAGCGCACGTCTGGCTGACTCATATGACTGCTGACTCAAACGGATGCACAGCCTGCCTGACTCGAGCTGATGCACGTCCCCAGTCTGACACACCCGAGCTTGACACACGTTCCCAGTCTGACTGGCTCCCGCTGACGCATGTTCCCAGTCTGACTGGCGCGTGACAGACTCACTTGACGGGCACAAAGTGGTCGGGGTTCAGTCCCAGCTCGTGCTGTGCCTCATCCAGCTTACGCTCAAATGAGTCGGTGCTCCCGATCTGGAAGTAATACCTGCGAGAGAGTGAGGTGGGGAGTGAGTCTGAGTGAGGGAGTGAGGGGAGTGAGCAGGGGAGTGAGGGGGAGTGAGGGAGTGAAGAGAGGTCCATGCCTTGTGTGCCGGGAATGATACGTGAGGAGTGGTGGAAGGGGGGTGAGGAGTGGGGGAGAGTGGGGGAGGGTGGGGGGATGGGGCAGGCTGTTGTTTTTCGCACAAGCCTCCGCTGTCCCAAGGCGCATGAGCGCACGCAGCACACACTCCACACTGCCACCAGCATGCATGCACCATGCAGCTGTGCAGCCCCACACAAAGCAAGCACGCCCCAGACTACAACTTCCGGCAATGGCGGCGAGCAGGCAGGTTGCAAGCAGCACGCCATGCCGACAGGAAAGCATGCTGAGGGGAGGCTATGTCAATGCTTTGGGAATGGATTGAGGCATGCTTCAGGATCGTTGAAGGGTATGAGATCTAGCGCTGATGTGGGTGCCAAAGCTAGTTAAGGGGAGGCGCGCTGCACTCACTTGTACACTCCCTGAGCGGGGCCCACGCCATCAAAGGCCGCGTCGGGGCGCACGTACACGCGGACGAGGCTGTTGTTGGCCACCTCCAGCCGTGTCACCAGGCCCTGTGGGGAACAGGGAGGAGGAGGCACGAAGCCTTGTTTGCAACCGGCGTATCTGGCAGGACCATGAGCGGCTTCTGGGCTCCCAAACCGTGTTGTCCTGCATGTCCGCCTTGTGATTCGAAACGCAAGACATCAAAATGCCCTGAACCCTTAACCCTAAAACCCTGAACCCTGAACCAAGACATCAAGATGCCTGGGGGCCAGGAGCCACGTGTGTGACGTATGTGACCTCCATGCCGGTCATGCCCGTGAGCCCCATGTTGAGTTTATTTGATAATGTTGCATGTTGGAGCCCCAGGCCTGTTGGAGCCCCATGCCCCAGATTGGCATAAACACATACCCAAACACGCACACACTGGAGATGTTCTCCGTGTGTGGATGAGGGAGAAAGGGGGACCAGCATGTGGGGAACATACCTTGGCCAGCAGCTTGGAGCGAAACTCCTGGAAGGAGATTTCGTGGCGTTGCCCTGCGCCGCCCGCCCCACCGCCCTGACCGCTTGAAGACCACAGATAGAACAGCACTGCTCCCAGCAGCAACCAATGGAGGGAAAGGGACAGCTGGAACTGGGGGCCTCCCTCTGCAATACATGGATAGCAGCACATGCGTTGCAAGATCAGATCGAAGCACATGCATTGCAGGAGTAGAACAGAGATTTGAAAGGAGTTTAAAGCACCAGCAGCAGCCAAAGGCCGCCCTTTGGAACAGATGGATATGAGGGGGAGCAGAGCCAACAGTAATGGCAGTTGGTCTACCACAGGGAATGCAAGAGCTAATGGCAGATAATGGCAAGACAGGTTGGAGCGCCTGCCAACGGGGCCAGCCACATGCTGATATGCACAGAATGTGCCAGCTAACTACCCCCCCCCCCAATGCCTGATGTGCACCCCAACCGGCAGCAACCACCTCACCGCGACTCCACAAAAGCCCTGCCCTTCATGCACACCCTCCAGCAGCCCCCATGCTGCAAACCATTCTGTAAATGGACAGCCCCACCCGCCCCACCCACAGCTCCAACCGTCCTGGGCACGACCTCCACTTCACTTGGCACAGCCGCAATGGCCATTAACCAATAACAGTTTTTGAAGCTACAAGCCCATAACGAATGTTGCTAATCCTGTGGCAGGCATCTATGCGCCATGATGGGCGTACGATATAACCAACACACACACACACTCTCTCTTGCAACCCCTTGACACACGTCAATTCTGTACCACCTGAGGTTCTGTACTCATAAATGTGTTCATAAATGTACTCATAAATGATATATACCATACTTAAATCCAAGAGCTGAATCCCCTCACCGTTGTTGCCGCCGCCTCCGGAACCGCTGCTGCCACCACCACCGGCTGACTCAGCCGCCTTTTTTGGATCCACCTTTGGTGCTGATCCACCCTTCAGGCCACGCGGCATGAAGTTCTCGAAGCCTGGGCCAGGGCGCAAGCAGTGGTTGAGAAGCTGAGAATCCTAGCACACAGGTGTGATGCAGTTGGTGGAGGTGGAACGTGCACATGCGGCCATAATGTCTCATCGTGCAATATCTGTCATGCCAATGACCAGCCCATGAGCCATGACTGTTGTATTTGTGAGCCATGTGTCACCTTGCACCATGCCTGACTGAGCATACGATTATTCAGAGTGTCGGACCCATGCAGGGCTCTGTGGGGCTACATCCACTAGCAGGGTGTGGCTAGGGCAGTGTTGTGGCGCAGATCTTCGCTGGGTGCGTGTGGTGGGATGACAGGGATGGCATGGCATGCATGGTACGCATGGCCCATGGACCCAGCTGGTCGCGACCGACCCACCACACCTTACCTCGCGGCTTGTTGCCGGTGCTGAAGAGGCGCCGGTAGAACCTGGCCAGCAGGCCCTCATCCTGCGGTGCCCATATTATTATGCATGACGTGGTTTACTCCTGGGCCCCTCGTTGATGCATCAACCCCGACGTACTCAAAATGACCTGTGTTATGCCACACACCTGGAGACGGACTCGGTTGAATAGATCCTGCCGCAGGGGCAGAAGACCTAGTCCAGCAGGCTGGGCTGATGTGCCCATCCGCCGGGCGATGAGCTTTCCATATTGCTGTACAAACTCTGATACACTCTGAGGCCCCACATGGGCAAAACTCGATGACGAGAGCCTTTCTGCCAGTAAACTTTCCTCAAGCTTTACAAACTGCTGGAGGCGCAGCGCACCACGGCGCAGCATTCTTACTCAGCGGCGGCCTGCCTCTTCCTGATGGTCCTACTGTTGGTGCTGAATGTGCAAACGGGTGAACACCAAACCTGTTCGGTGGGCAAAATTAAGCGAACAGGCCACCCAGAAGTGTACGCTTGTAAACAGCTGGGTTTGTTATGGCTTGGTTTGGGGGATGTGTGAGGTTGGCCGCCCTTTAGGAGATCAGATCGCCAGACCCTGCTGGAGCACCTGTCAGTTGCAATGCTATGACCGGGATGCATTCTGGGTCTTGTGAGGCATGACTTGTGTATGCTGGTGACTGGACCAGTAGCTGGCTCCTGCTGGCGGTGCAGTTGCCTCCCGTCAGCAGGCCTGCCATGCGCAGTGATGTCCGCCCCCCAGCACGCACACCTCGTAATGTGCACACGAATCCTGTCTGATGCACAGCCAAGCTGCATTCTCAGCCCACGGTGGCTGGCAGGCAGGCTGGCAAGCTCTCCCTCACATCCAGTGAGACAGGCTGTACCACCCTACTCGCATCTCAGCGCTCGTCAATTCCCACCAGCTTCACACCACCTCATCATCATGCAGAACTATCATCATCATTACACGGCTTTGCGCAAGCTGAGCTGCAGAAGTGCGCAAGCCTCGCTGCAAGGGCTGCCTGTCCATATTCTCTGCCCCCACATCCAGGCAGGGACGTGTTGCGCGTGTGGCTGTGTCCAGCGACCGGCTGCACGCCAAACTTGGTGCACTCAGCATGGCAAAGCACAGCTTAAATGAGTGATGGGCGCTGTGAACAACAACAACAACAACAACAACAACAACAACACGGCGTGGGCGCTGTGACCGCAGACGTGAAACTGGAAGATCTGGGTCGCGCCATGTGAGACCACAGTGTGGCCAGCACGCAGCCATGCAGCCAGGCTCCTGGCTGATGCCTGCCACCCCTAGCATGCCCACCACAGCCAGGCCAGCAACGCACCTCCAGCTCCAAGTGAGTTGCAGCTGGCCAAATGCTGTCCATGGGAATGCAGCCGGCAGCAAACACCGCGAGCGCTGCATGGGTGCTGCCAATGCCAATGTCACCATCCCCTGCCAGCGTGGCACGCGGGGGTGCGCCTGTAGCGGCTGCTGCACTGTTCAGTGTCTCGTGCGCCACGATCTGAGCACCCATTAGATCTTCTCCCAGGAGCAGACGCACTGCGCGCACATGCTCTAAGGCAGGCGGCCGCACCCATGCACAGGACTGAGGGCTGAGGCCCCAGCCAGCGGCAGATGGAGCTCAGCGTTTCTTGAGGCAGCTGCTCCAGTAGGCATGGTGCTGCTGCAGCAATGGAGCACCCGGGATTGCCGCAAACCACAAGTGCTGCTGGGTCATCCGCTGCTGTTGAGAAGTCCACAAGTATCATGTTATTGATCTGGGCTGATCAGCGTAGCTGCAGTGGCAATCCTGGGGTCGGCAACCAGGTCGAGACTGCGACGTAGCGTAAAACCTTGCGGATCTTCGTCGGATCGATTTGAGTTTTGGGACTCTGGGATTTACAAGATGTGCGAGCTTCTGTTCAAAGTCATGCACTCGGCGTCACCTCATATCTTGAGCCATTATGGACCCTAAACCCTAAGGCCTACCCTGCTTGGAACCGAACGCGCTGCAGCATGGTGAAGAGTGACAGCTACTGCCTCGCACGTGACAACGGCTCAGACCATGACAACATCATGCCAACCTTCTCACGGCTCCATGGGTCCAGCATTCCATGCAACCAACGGCCAACCACGCCAGCCAACCATCAACGCTTCAGTCCGTCGGCGCATGCATGCATAGCATGGCTGCATGCCCCGCATGCTCACTGGCTGCCCCCTGCTCTGAACCTCCCTGCTAGCCCTCCTTGGTGACCTGCTGGCTCAGGCACCGCTGGCAAATGCTGCACCCCTTCCTGCTCCTGGCTGGCCCCATCTGAGCTCCCTCCATTGACTGTCAGGGATGGCGGTCCAATCAGTGCCAGCAGCACCGGCAGTAGCACCAGGCCATGCAGGGCGCCCAGAATGACTAGCGCCAGGTACAGCCTGCACACACGCAAGTGGGCAGGAGCAAATAAGTCTGGAAAACCGTTTGTGAGTTGCGGGTTGGAGACCTGTCGGTCACGTAAGAATCATTTCAAGCATGTCGCATACACGCGCATGTGAGCCGCTCTCATGTAAGCCATCCTCATTGTTTTTTAAAGTACTTACTGTTGTTTTTGAAACTACTTGCTGTTGTTTTAAACTACGTACTGTTGTTTGTACCAGGTTTTACCTGAAGTAGTAGAGCTCAAAGATGCGAGTGCGCGCGAACGCGAGCACACCCACGCCTACAAGCTTGGTGAAGGTGATGCCACTCAGCACACTCGCGCCGCTGTGGAGATTAATTGTGAGGAAGATTAGGGAAGATTAAGGGATCGCAGCACCTCGTGTAATGGGAAACGCTGTAACAAGCTGTGGAGAACGTCAAGATGCCACGAAGCCAGAAGCATACGGCATTGTATGTGTAAACTTAACTGATGGTATGATGATATCAACAATGTTGCTTGGAATGTAAACAAACAGTGATGACAGATATATCGGTGGCGCACTGTGCATGTACGTGCGTGTGAGTCATGTGCAGGGTGTCGGCATGCTATGATTACATCATCCACATGCTGACGAGATGCGCACGACCCAGACTGTACTGCAGACTGTAGACTGCTGGGCAGACTGTACTGCAGACTGTGGACCCAGACCATGACCCACCTCTTTTCCAGAGCCGCTGCAGCCCGCTGCGCGCGGCTGCCGGCCGCCACCCCAAACGCGTGCGTGACATGTGCACAGAACTCGAGCGCGATACCCAGGGACATGGCCAGGTTTACTAATGACACCGCGTTGAGCTGGATGCCTGCACAGGTGGGTCAATATTGACAACATACAGTGGCACTTAGTTGGAAAATTGGCAGTATGCGATGGCACTTGAGTTGGAAAAACTGCTTGGAAGCACTCGGATGGTAGGCCTCCGCATGCATCGCACGATTGCAGGCACTTATCCGCAGAGCAGAGTTGTATTCTTGCATTAGTGTGGAGGTATTCTCCACAGTCCACCAAGTGCGCGCAGGTAGTGCAGCCAGCCGAATCTAGATACGTTAACAACATTCTGGTGCTCCTCGTCCTGTTCCCCGTCCCTTATTCTGAAAAACAATCCGCCAAAGAAGTAAAAAGAGTGAAAAGAGTGGCAATGCGCACCTGCCAGCAGCATGGCGGCCATGAGGTGTGCCAGCAGGGACGCCAGCACCGCCAGCAACAGGGCAGTGCCCCAGAAGCTGGCGGTCAGCAGCCAGCACACACACCCCACAGCTGCCAGGGGCACCCCCAGCAGCAGCGCGGCGTCCGACCACGTTGACAGGTACTGCGGTTGAGAGCAAGAAAGTAGGCCTGTGTGTTGATTTATAAGGAGACAACAGTGCCTGTTCACGGGTAGTGTGTTAACTAGCCAGTTTGCTGTGTTGTGCCTGTGAGTACGGGGTGCAGCTGTGGTGGTGCGGTGCAAAGTGGTTGGGCTGGTGTATGTTGGATTAATGTTTGCTTCACTCAACTGGAACATCGTGCAGGCGCCTGGATCACTATAGTCTTAAGGAACTTCTAGTTGATGGGCTCCAGCAAGCAGATGAACCTGTGAAACGCCGTGCTACTTTTACTCATTAACAGTGCCTATACACACAAAATATAACACAACAAAACATACAGTACAAAACAAATGAACCCAACCCACAGTCAATCAGAACCCAAACCAAGGAACCAAACAGTCTAATTACAACTTACCAAACCTACGACGAAAAGAAACAATGAACAGGTTATCACAGTTTATCACCTGCTCAAAGAAAACATGGAAGACGGAGTAGGTGTACAGATCCAGACCCAGCTCCCCAGACAGCCGGTCTACCAGCCGCCGTACTGCACGCAGCGCTCCAATAAACTCCTGCAGGCGTTGCTACAGTCACGTCTGATGTTTTGCTGTTCCTCACACTTACCATAACAAAAGCATGGTTTAAAAGTATGGTACAAAGTACAAAGGTATGGGCTAAATCAATTTGAACCCTGCCATGGACCATGCAGCCTCAAGAGCGTTGAAGCAGGAACCAAGCAACCTGAAAAGCCTTGAAACCAGAGCAGCAGGAGAAATAAAGCGACACTGAGGTTGCGTTTGCAGCACCTCATTAGCACACAGCCATCATCATAATTGGCATATTCATGGTAACAACCCCGCTTCACCTGTTGCTCGTTGAGAGGCGTATAGTAGGTCCTGAACGCAGACGCTGCCACCACCCCCAACTCATCCAGCCCCGCCACACTACCCTTGGAGCCACGTGCTAAGAGATCCGAGTACGCGCCCGCGCCACCCTGCCAGTCAGTCAGTCAGTCAGGCAGGCAGACAGACATGCGGGGCGGTGTAACACACGGTCAGACAGACACGTAAACAGACATGCAGGCATGCAGAAGAAAGCCAAGTCAGACAGGCAGGCAGGCAGCCAAGAGGCAAGTCAAACCGGCAAGGCTGGGATGTGCTGACTCGCTGGCTGCCTGTGTGACTTGCCCATGCCGAATGGCCAGTCAGGCAGTCAGGCAGACTGTGTGGCAGACAGGCAGATAGGCAGACAGGCTGGCAAAGTCCAGGGTATGGGCTGTCCTGTTTGTGGCGCACGCTTCTCTTGATGCATGCGTCGCTGGGCTGTGCCGCCCAACTACCTTGAATCATAACTTGCCATCTTGCCTTCTTACCTGCACCTCCTCGTGCTGCACCTCTGCCCTTACATATGCACAGAGCAACACAACCAGCTTTACTTCTGAGCCTTGATGCCCGTCCCTTCCTACCTTGGCGCATGCTTCACTGGGCAGTGCTGACAGGAACCAGGGCAAGTAGTGGCGGTAGTCAGCCACGTCCGGGCGACCGCCTGTGATCAGGGGTTGGAGGTTGTAAGTTGTTGGGGGTTGGGTTGGGGGTTGGGGTTTGGGGGTTGTAAGTTGTGTTTAGGGGCTGGGGGTTGTAAGTTGTAAGGGTTCATGGTTCAAGCAAAGCTGCACATACTACGTTACTACCCTGAGCCCTAAGCCCGTGTGTGCCACCAATGCCACCAATGCCATCAATCTCGATGCCTGTTGACACACCCAGATTCCCAATTTGAAACATCAGGCAAGGCCAGGCATGACAAGGGTGACACCCAACGCTGCGATCTCACCTGGGAAAGCCGTGTCCACACAAGTGTGGCAATCATCACACACGCCCCCACCCCCACTGCACGGTGGCTGGTCCGGCGGTGGACAGTACCCCCCTGGCGATGCCTGCATGCCAAACAAGGCAACCCCGCTGGTGCCTGCCAGCAACCCGGCGCC
>BDCZ01000361.1:16870-38557 GCA_001662365.1 Chlamydomonas applanata | reverse complement strand
GGGGGGGGGGGGGGGGGGGGGGCTCCTGCTTGGGGTTGGGCCTCCATGCACACGGCAGCACCTGGGTGTGTTCATTCCCAGTTCAAGCAGCCGGCAGCCACCCATTAGCAATCTGAAGTACTGAATTACATGCAGCCTTGCGTACATACTCTGCACCGTGTCTGACCAGGCCCACAGGTAGCAGGTGCTCTCAGCTCTCAGCTCTCAGCACATGCAAGCACCCATCCCAGCACCCCCCCGCATTTGGTCACACGCCCGCCGACCCCGCTTGGTCAAACGTGCGGCCAAAGTCAAAGTCAGACGCACTTGGTCAACCCTGGATCCAGCCACGCGATGAAGTCATCCACCCACGAGGAGGCAGCAGATGCAAGATAGGATGTGCCTGGGTGACGGGCAGCAGCTGACACCTGTGATTTGCAGACAGGCAGACAAGCCAGTAGCACATGCCACGTGTATATGATAGCTGTAGACGTTTGACTTGCATGTCACTTGCATGCCATCACGTATGAAGAGCATGTTTTGCAGCCATCGCTGCAGTCTCACATGCGCACACATACACGTCCTGCCGACAAGCGGCGGTTTCTAATGAGGGAGCTCGTACAATACGATATGCCTTGTTCTCCCTGTGAATCAGCTGCTTCCTTGCCTGATGTGATACCGTCAGGCAAGGCAGCAGCTGCTTCACAGGAGGACCAGGGACTCACAGCACCCCCAAAAGGGCACGCTGCAACAAGCCAGGTCAAGCCAAAATGGGGAAAAGCCAAAACAGGTATAACAGGGGGCCAGCCAGCCGGTCTCAGTTTGAACGCTCAGGGGGCTGCAGACCCCACCTGGTTCATGAGGGAGTGGGGGCTGCAGCCGGATGTACCACATACGAGGTTGACGTCGGGGGCAGCTCGTGACACGTTCAGATCTTGGACCACGATGAACAGAGGGGGGCCCACACGCAGCAGCGCGCGCAGGTCACTGCATGCAAGCAAGCACCAACCATCCCCATGCATTCATGGCTTCAATCAGGGTCCTCCAGGTGCCAATCGTCAGGATCTACAGCAGGGTTTTGACCTGAATATCGACTAGGGTTTTAATCAGGGCTTTGACAAGGGGTTTGTCAAGGGTTTTGACTAGGGCTTTGGCCAGGGGTTGACCAGGGCTAGAGGCAATGCGCAAGCACCAGGCGCGAGCCGCATTGAGCGCGCAGGTCACAGGAAATGTTTGGAGGGCGTGAGGCTACAGGGCACGAGCCTCACAGAGTTCTCTGGGCTCCCTAATTGCAACCCCAAGCCTATTCCCCACTCCTTATACTGTAATATGCCTGGCTTCATGGCAACAGGCCACATGCCACAGCCCTCTGTGAGCAGCCTGTTACACATTTAGACCAGTAATACCGTAAGCAGTACAAGGTACAGATATTTTGTACTGCTGCAGCTCCAGGCCCATACCGGAAGTAGTGCTGCAGGTACGAATCACGTGGCAGGGCCACGGCCTGGTCTAGGCCCACACTCAGGTGGGGGGCGGCGGCCAAGGACAGCACCAGCGCTGCACGTATTTTACAACATCCACACAGTGTATGTTGTAACTTGTTGTGTTGTGACTGTTGTCACTGTTGTTGTAACTGTGTTGTGTTGTGTTGTTGTGTGTTGTTGTTGTCACACACAACACACAACAATGTTGTGACTTGCAATGTGCATACGCACACCATATGCTTAGACGCAAGGTGCAGTGCTCAGTGTGGCACCCTGCTGCCCATGTTGTCCCTGTTAGCAGATGAAACCAGACTGGTGCAGTGGTCCAGCAAGGTGTGGAGGTGCAGCAGCCAGCACAGGGCCACAGCATGCAAGCAAGCTTAAGACCAGCAGCCAGCAACGGGCCAAACCATGCAAGCCAGCCAAGACCAGCAGTCAGCTCAGCGCCAAAGCACGCAAGCAAGTACAGGGGACCACACCAAACCAAAGGGACTCACTGGTGAAGAAGAAGGCGAGTACCCCCGCCTGCACACGTGGCTTGGCCAGTGTGGGGATATGTACACGGTGCATGTATCTGAGAGGCACGGCGCACAGAGCATGTTACTGCACTACCGTCCGGGCATGAGGTTGTGATAATAGCAGGAGGGCACCGCACACAGGGCATGTTGCTGAGAAAAGATACCAGACAAACAGAGACTGAAGATGCAGCGCGTCAAGAGCTCATCAGGGACCTAGGTTGCACAGGTGTCCGGGATGCGCTGTGACAAGTCAAGTCCAACAAGCCCGGCCAAGCCAAACCTGCATGCTGCGGCAAGAAGCCAAGCCAAGCCAAGCCAAGCCAAGCCAAGCCAAGCCAAGCCAAGCCAAGCCAAGCCAAGCCAAGCCAAGCCAAGCCGGCATGCTGCGTCAAGCAAATCACGACAAGCCGATCCTGCACCTGTGCAGCAGCGCCTGTAGAGAGGACTCTGCACCACGGGACGCCAGGGAAGTGTGCAGTGTGGGGGCTGCACCGCTGTCTTCGTCAAGGCCCCCTCCCTCCTCAGAAAACTCCCCGGAGGACGGTGCAAAGCTGCGGCCATGTCACAGCAGAAGTGGTAGGTATGCTGCTAACGAGGGCAAGTTCAGACGAAGCATGTGTCATGCGCACAGGTTGGCAGGTCATGCCAGGGTTCGTCAGATCATGCAAGGCCATCATGTCATGCAAGGCTGAAGATCATGCAAGGCCGTCATGTTATGCAAGGTTGGAGATGATGCAAGCTAGACGGCGGGGCTCTGCCGCAAAGCACACATTCAGAGACCATGCACGCCCACAGATCAGGCAGCGCTGGCGAATCACGTGAGGCTGGTGGATCAAAAACAGCTAGCAGATCAAGCAAAGGCTGGCAGATAAGAAAACAGGCTGGCGGATACATAAACGGCTGGTGGATGAAAGAAACGGCTGGCGGATCATCTGGAGGTGGACAACGCACCCCCCGTAGGAGCGCCGGGCATGCAGGGGCTGCGTGCTGGGTCGGATGATGATGAAGGGCAGGCAGTCCATGCGGTGCTGCTCAAGCCGGCGCACATCCAGTGACAGCAAGGCCACGAACGCGGTGACCTGCAATGGGCAAACAAACGACTGAAAACAACTGAACAACGAACGGTTGGCAACAAACAAGGCGAGAGCGGGACAAGTGGGAGTGGGTAAGTGCTGTGGCGCGGCTGGCTCCCCGTCAGCAGTGACTTGCAGGTCTGCAAGAGCCCATGGTTGTGGGCCAATCCTCCACAGGCAGGCCCTGCCTTGCAAGCGAGACTCAAAACCACAGGCAGCGGTATCGTAAAGCACCACTGACTGAGCCAATAATAATAATAATAATAATAATAATAATAATAATAATAATAATAATAATAATAATAATAATAATAATAATAATAATAATAATAATAATAATAATAATAATAATGATGATGATAATAATGATGATGATAATAATAATGATGATAATAATAATAATAATAATAATAATAATAATAATAATAATAATAATAATAACATTAATAATAACAATAATAATTATAATAATAATGATAATGATAATGATAATGATAATAATAATAATAATGAGAATGAGAATGAGAATGATAATGATAATGATAATGATAATAATAATAATGATGATAATAATAATTATTATTATAATAATAATTATTATAATAATAATAATAATAATAGTAATAATAATAATAATAATAATAATAATAATAATAATAATAATAATAATTACAACAACTGAACCATTAGCCTGAGTACAAAAAGACAAAATGACAAATTGAGGCACCTGCAGCACGAAGTCTAGCGCGATGGCGGTGGCAGCGCAGATGGAAAAGTTACGCACGGCTGGCATGGGGCTCAGCGCGCCCAGCGCGAACGCCAGCACCTGCAGCAGGCGGTGCACGCAGCAGTAGCGCCAATCAAAGCTTGACACACCAAGTGCCGATGTCAAGTCAGGTCTGGTCTGCATGACCAGAACTGCAGGGGTTGGATTTGAGGCCACCTCACATGAGGCCGCCAGGGTGATGCGCACAAGCATGCAAGCAAGCAAAGCCGTGCAAGCAAGCAAAGCCATGCAAGCAAGCAAAGTCACGCATGCAAGCAAAGCCATGCAAGCAAACCTCGCATGAGGCAGCCAGAGTGATGGAAGGTCCGCATGTGGCCAGAGCTGCAGCCACGCGCTCAGCCAAGGGCACTGCAGGGTCCTGCACAAACATGCAGCATTGCAACATAGCCATGTGAAGCAATGGGTGGCAGAGGCCATCTCATGGGTTGTATAAAATGCTGTCTGTTTTGCAGCCTTGCGTGTTGTGTCACGGCACACATGTGCTGCATTTGCATGCACTGCACATGCAGTATGGCCACAAGGCAGCAACGCCAGCAAGCCATGGAGGACGGTATGAGCGAGTAAGCAAGCGTTTTACATTGCAAGGGTTGGGTCATGGATGCATAGATGCATGGATGCATGGGTGCATGGGTGCATGGATGCATGGATGCATGGGTGCATGGATGCATGCAGTGTGTTGCCAGGCACACACCCGGCAAGACACCGTATGCATCCATGCATCCATGCATCCATGCATCCATCCCATCGCGGCACCTGCATGATTCATGCGCGATCCAGCCCCTGCTCATCACAAAGGTGCTGGTGTGCAGTTCTGCCCGCACAGCAGGCTATGTGCTCAGAGCCGTTCATATTTGATGAAGATGATTCTGCATGACTATGACACGCGTCACACCTGCCGCTGCAGCGTGTGTGCAAGGATGAACATGTTGTCAACTCCCACTGCCAGCGCTAGGAAGGGGATGACCTGCACAAGCCACGGAGCCAACCAGCAGCAGCAGCAGCAGCAGACAGCACTTGCCTTGTCAGAGCCTTCCACATCTGTATTGTTCCAAAAGGTTTCGTGGTATGATTTATGAGATGCCCTATGCTTTCCCCTAGCCCATTGAATCCGGTCCCATCCACACCACGTACTGCTCGAGCACCCACCCATCCAATGCTGACTTCTGGCCAACTCCTTTGGCTTGCCTTTGACCTGAGTTGACTTTGACTTTGACAAAGGTTGACTTTGACTTTTTGACTTTGACCAAGGTTGATGACTCACCTCCATGATGATCAGTGTGCTCCACATGCCAGCTGCACTGACCAGGCCAAGTGCACCGGCCACACTGCCCGCCACCACCAGCACGCCACCCAGGCCAAGACTCGCCCGGCTGCACATGAACGCAGGCAGGGGGTGGGAAGAGAGCATGGGAAGGAAGCATGACATGCAGTCGCTGGCAGCTGATGGGAATGTGGGAACCCGGGCGGATTGCGATGGTTATGGTTAAGGTTACACAGGCTGAGGCGCAACGCACACTGGAACAGCGAACGCGGCTAAGGAAAACCGGCCTAGCCTGCAAAAAGGGGAAAGGAGACGCAGGAGGAACAGGGGCAGAAGAACAAACAACAACAGAGACAGAAAGAAAGGCAAGATGGTTCGCTGGCTCCAGCATTCAGTGTCTGCTGCTGTCAACATCTGAGGCATGCCAGGCATGCCTTTCATTCGATGCTGGCGACCTTTTCAAGGCATTGAATCTTATAGGGAGTTGGCTTGTACTGTAGGGGCCTGCATTAGGGCAGTCCGTAGACCACCAGCCAGCCACAAGGCAGCCAGTCAGACTGCCGACGTACCTCAGCACAAACACCTGTAGTGCCTGACGCCTGGTGGGTGGCAGCGACCCAAGGGCCACCGCGATGTAGACCAGCATGGCCACATAGGACAGAAGCACTGTGGGGGCATCACTCATACTCTCACGGGCCAGCTCATCCTGGACAGACCTGTGAGCAGGAGTGAGAGAGGTCCATGGTGTGACCAGGGTGTGGGGGTGAGAAACATTGGTGCCAACATGAAGGGTGCTGTGGCAGCTGGCTCGTGGTGGGTTCCAGGCTGAAAGCAACCAAGCCATCAACCAGCCATCGAACAAGATAAAAACAGTTTTGAAGGTAAAAACTGAAAGAAGGAAGGATGTAACCAGGGATGTAACAGGTTGAATGCGTCACGGTCTGCACCATGTTTGGTGCTGGCAGTACAGTATGCGGTACAGCTGCATCCGCAGCCAGGGCCCAGCGTACCGCTCAGTGCTGAATGAGAGAGTGAGGTTGGCGGCGGCTGCCATGGGCACCAGCTGCTCTTGAGCCACTTTCACATACGCGGCCTCCCATGCGCGCGCAGCCAGTCGTGCACTGCCAGCTGCAGAGATGACTGGCAGGGTGACTACGAAAGCAGTAGCGTCTGCTGTGTAGTTCCTGCAGGTCGACAATGCAGTCATGAAACACAAGAAAACTTGAAGAAGCGATTGTTATGCATAGCGAACGAAGCCAGCGCGCAGTCAAATGCCTACTGGCAGTCTGAGGCACGGTCAGACAGACAGACACGGAGCCCCGAGTGAATTGAAAGAATACAGCCCCTTTGGCGGCTGCCCACACAACTATCAAAGTCCTCAAGTCCTTGGAGGTGGAACTGCGCTGCAGCTGGACTGCCAGCCAGGCTGCAGCCAGTGCCACAACAGCTGGCACCCACCTGGGCAGGAGTCACACATGTTCCCTGTATGCTCACCTTACTACCCCCCATAACTTCAACCCGCGCATCTTCACCAGCTAGTAATACTACCCCAAATATATTAGCAGTACTATAGATGCTTTACTGTTTACACAGTATGTTACCTAGACGCTCACCTGAAGGTTGTGCGGTCACGTGGGAAGCCCCCCAGTACAACATGCGGATCCACTGGTGCCCCATGTGCTGCCCGGCACGCGGTAGTCCAATGGCTCAGGCAATACTCTGGTGTCATCCGCCCCGCAGCAGAGGCTGGCTTATCCTGCTCCTTCTCAAACAATGACCTGTCCATGCCCCAGTACTGCAGCACGCTCTGCAGCGCGCACTCGTCGCCAAAGGGCTTGTAGCACACATCCTCCATTGTCACCTTCATTTCAACCCCGGTTGTGGGGTCCACATAGGTTGCTGCAGCATCGTGCAGGCAAAAGGAAAGGTCAGAGAAAGGCGCAGCCAATGCTAAATCCGAAGGCTAACCAAGAGCCAATCCCAAACCTACGACGATGCTCGTCGCTGCAGGCCTGGCACCTAGCAAACGCAGGCCAGAGGGTCTGGGAGGCAGCCTGCAAGCCCAACTGACAGCCAACCTCACGGCAGGCATACCTGAACCCTCCTGATGCAGCATGCCCACCAACCAAACCAACCAACAAACCATCTGCTTCAACCAACAAACCACCTCACCTGTGATGCTGTCCACCAGATCCTGCATGTCGAACAGCAGCTCCAGGTGTGCCCGGGTAAGGATGGCTGGTAGATTGCCTGCTGAGGCAGATCTGCAGTCCAGCCCAGCCGCAAGGCCAGTCACAGTGCCAGAATCAGGTCAACACAAAGAAACCGGCACATATACGGTCGGTCGTAACGGTATATCGTCGATAGCTGCAGAATTGAATTTGACAGCACAGCTGATGCCCTACGCAGCTCAGCTCCCGACAGCTAGCACAGCACGTTCTCCTCTGACACTACTCTTCCCTCTTACACTACTCCTTATTACACCTGTCTGTGCTCACTTGAAGGGGGACGTGGCGTGAGCAGTGGTGGACAGGATGAGTTGTTCGATCCTGTAGAAGGGCCCAAAGGAGGACTCAAACGCGGCCTTCTCTCTGGCTGCCAGACTGCCTGGGGACACCCAAAGCTTTTCAGGCTCAGTCTCCACCCTGCAGCATCGTGCACACAGCATGAGCCAGCTGAATCAATGTCTGTGATGTGTGAACACAGCATCAATCTGATCGATCTTTGTAACTAGCGCTGTGCTAAGGTGCTATAGAAGGAACAGCCTGAGTACATGCGGTGCTGGAGCATGGCGCTGCAGAGCAATAGCCCTCTGGCTCGATATTTGGAGCAAAAGAGATGAATCGCAGGAAGCCTGCTTACTGAGCATGGCGACCCAGACCTGGGTCAGCCAGACGCCAGACAGTTGGTTGCTGGCACGGTGACTGGCGGTTGGGCACACCCAGGTCTGACTCACCTGAAGCGCAGCAGGCCCAGCGTGCACAGCCCCACCAAAAGGATGCCGGCTCCTATCACACGCAGCGGGTGCATCGCGCAGAACTTGCCCTGGAGGGCGCAGTACGATCAGCATGCAACAAGCAAACTGAAAACTAAATCAAACAGAAACCGATGCAAATTGGACGTAGACGTGTTGTTCTCCAGCCAACAGCAACGTGGAAGTCGCAGGTGATGGCCTTTTTGGCACTTGTGTAGTGTTTAATTCTTCTGCATAAGCACGCACCAGCTTGAAGTAGCCCTGCTGTAGCTTGTGTTCCAGGAAGGGATACCGCACGTGTGCATCCTGTAGGGGGTTTGGCTCAGGCTCTGTGCCGTAGCTGTAAGCTGCGATCCCTGCAGAAACATGGCCTGCCTTGGACAGGCTGCCAGTGGATACACCAGCCCCAGCACCACCATGCCAGCCAGCCCCCAGCAAGGGCTGCTGCTGCTCAGCTGATGCTGTGCTGGCTCTACGCCTGAAGACACGTGCCAGCAGAAATCGTCCGATCGTCTCACGGCCGAATCCCAGTGTGATGGCGGTCACACCTTAGGATGACCAGGGAGCAAACACACGACAGCACCATCATAAACCCTGAACTGGGCACGACGGGCAGGCTGGTGCAGCCATCAATGACAGATGCTGCAGGCATCGCTGATGCAGCTCACTCTCACTCTTTCCATCCTGTGAGGGATCACACTGCTGTCCATGATGTAAGCGTGGAATGGTTTGGACACTGTAAGCATGTTGTGTTCAAACCTGCAACGTAGATCCAGATGAGGGAAAAGTCCCAGCAGCTGATTGCGCCCACGTGGCATCTCTTCTCCTCAGCCCCACCACCCTCATCATCGTCTGGCTGCGAAGCAAGGTGCAAGTCCTCAGCTTTATGATCAGCGCCTGGACGCACCAGATACTGCAGCATCCATGCACTGGCGCGCCTGCTACTGACAGTTTTAAAAAAGAAACCCATGTTCCTCAATCACAGCAGGCGGCAGGCTCTGCGGCCCATCACAGCATGCAGCCTCACCTCTATGCAGTCGGGCCCTTCTGGGCAATCCGAGCAGGAGCAGCGGAATGCATTATCCCCACAGCCCACAAAGCCCGAGGTTGTCGTGGAGGTCAGAGCTGACATGTCATCGGGGGTGGTGCTGCCTGGAGGGAAGTCAATCTGGAATGGAGATCCAATGGGAGGAAACCTGCAGCGGGTAAGGGATCACATGGCCCAAATGATCAGATCACATGGTCAGGACCCAAGAAGCAAAGGATGATCACATGGTCAGGACCACATGCCAATGGTGCGACCTGGATTGTGCAAGCACAGCTTGCAGTGCTGCCATGGCTCGACAGTCAGTAGCATCGGCCGTATGAGGCATCATAGGCAAAACACTGCAAAACAACTGGCAAGACACGCACCTCTTGTCTTTTACCAACCCCAGGAAGTCAAACCACTGCTGGTAGTTCTGTGCCCCGCCCCCGATGAAGCTCATGGCAGGTACGTTGGCTGCACCAAACTTTACGTCCTGCAGGTCAACAACGATGTGCTTACGTGATCATTAACCTAATGAACCACGAGTAATAAACCATGGACTGCAGGGCCAGGTCAGAGACTGCACGTCTGCGGTCACATCCATCCTTGCTCGAGAGCACAGTTAGATGGAATTCATGGAAGGCGCCCCACCTTGCATGAGTTGTAGAACCGAGCACCCAGTCCCTCGTCAACATAGTAGCTGATCTGCAGTCAGCGCACACAAGTAATGATGATCATCATTCGGAGCCACGTGCAGCATTGACAACAATTGTGTGGAACGGACAGTTGGCCAACAGCTGCATTATGACCAAACCTGGCACGCATATGATCACACCCACGGTCTGACACGCCTATCATACACACGGTGCCAGCACCGCCAGTAAATTCCAGTACTGACAGTAAGTTCCAGTACTGCCAGTAAGGGCCGGTACTGCCAGTAAGTCAGTATGTGCCAGTACTGCCAGTAGGGCCAGTGCTGCAGTACATGAAACGGCGGCCCGTACCTGTGTGACCACTGTGGCATTTGTGTCGTACGCCAGCCCCACAGCTGTCACATCAGCAAACGTGGCTTGCACCGGGGAGCAAGAGAGCGTGCACCAAAAGTGTACGAAGTTGTGGTAGCACGCGGGGCAGCCGATGACAAAGGGCACCACCTTTTGGGTCTGTGTGTGTCATGTAGGAACCATCACGAAGAGGGGGTGTTTTGCTGTTTGCATGCAAATGGCCGGATACCAGCATACATGCGATGGATCTCACCCTGTTTGCATAATGTCTGCCTGGCTGCCCAGCCCTTCTATTGCATAATGTGCAGCTGTGAGGAGACATGGCAAGGTCACACTCACGCTGGATGCGATCGTTGTCACTTGATCTGTGGTACAGCAGTACTTCCCCTTCTCCCCACCCTGCTCAGCCCATAATGTGGGGCATGTTGTGCGCAGGGCCACCGCCAGCTCATCTGAAGGGCCCTCTGCCTCTTCATTGGCTGGGCAGTTGAGAGGGTCTCCGTCCTTTCGTTTCCCACACACGCCCCGCATCGCACAGTACCCAGGCGCATGGTTGCGAGTGTGCCAGTCACTTTCTGTGCTGGTGATGAGGGTCGCCTGTGTGATCGTCCCCACCCTGCGCCAGCATCCCATGCCACAACGGCACGAAATGGTTTTGCATGGCTTCCATGAAGGACGGGCCCATGCAGCACGGTGCGTGCAGATGAATGGCCATGCCCCCCTTGCACAGCATACTGGAACTTCAGGAGCTATGCAGGTGCAGTCCTGACTGCGAGATGTGAGCAAGATGCACAGCTCGACGACGAATGTCCTAGGGTGCCAGGTGACCTACCAGCCGACCCCAAACAAGATGATCAACGTGATCAGACGGTTGCACGGTAGCCGGGGCTCGTTTGCTGCGGGCATGGCGATCAGGGTTTACGTGGGTGAAATGGCACGAGCGAGACGCAGGTGCTCCATATTTTCAACACATAACACGCCAAACCGGACGTCTGGAAGATCAGTGGCTCACATGTGATGTATTGCCATGAGTTCCCCGTTTCCTCAAGGTTTCGTTTACAACCCGTGTAGCCACGCCTCCCGGCGTTCCTGATTTTATCTTAGCTTAGTACTAATGGAGATGCGATGGGCTACCCCCATTCGGACTGATGATTACGAAGTACAGTCTCAACCATGAATCCACGAATCCTCTCTGGGTGCAAACTGCAACACCACCTAGTTCTTCCTTCCCGGTAGTTCAAGGCTGCTCCAGCCCCTGCTGCAGCTGTCGCGCCCAAGGAAGGCGGTGAACAACCTGTTCCCGCCTTGGAGCGCTAGCTGCATTTGTGCACTCTGGGGCTCTTTTCTGTGCTCACTTGCTGCTCACTTGCCAGTGAACTTGAGCGTCTGGCCATTGTTCTCGATCCTGCAGGCCACAGCAAAGGCAAGAGCAGCGCAGGCATCAGTAGAAGGCGTGCACACCTGGCCGTTCTGTGAGCACGCAGCAGCTGACCCGTATGCTCTTAGAATCCTATTGAACTACTGGTGCTCTTGCTATCCTTGGCATTGTTGGATCGCTGTTGCTGGAGGTGCAACAGAACCAAAAGCAGCAACACCCTTACGACTGTCGCACAAGAGCCCCAAGGCTAAGCAACCCCAAACCCCACAGCATGCACAAGGGTGAGTTGGCACCGCGCACCTGAAGTGGGGCTTATCCTTGATGAACTTGCTGAGCTGGCTGATGCCAGCAGGCTTGTGCACCTTGGTTCCCAGCTGTGCCATGGGTGCTGCATGCCCGGGCTGGCTCCTCAGGTATGTAATGAGTGCCTTCTCATACTCCTGGGGCGTCTCGGGGTTGGCTGCAGGCGCAGCACCTGGCACAGCCAAACATCCAGGACAGGCAGGGGCCGCAGGTGACGATCAAAGGTGGCCACAAGTCACCAACCTCCACTTGATGACAAGCAGCTGGCATGGACGCACCAGCAACACTATCAATGGTTGGATCGATCAACAAACTGCACATGCTTCCGTTCTTCCCCAGATCTCACACTCCAGCGCAGGCATAGCCGTGCCGCTAAGCCCGTGCTGGAGTGTGAGATCTGGGGAAGACCGGAACGGCAGTAGCCAGCGGGTCTGCCGTTCAGCATGCTCGGCACTGTGGGCCCCACCCACCCTTGGCCGCCTTGTCCTGCTGCTTTGGCGGTGCTGAAGCGGGCGCGGGCTTGCCCTCTGGTCCCTTCAGCTTCTTGGGCGCAGGGGTCAGCACCTGCTGCGTGGGCCGCTTTGCCCCAGGCGCCGCCTGCAGCCACGTGTGACCATCAGCCAGCCACACGTGTCACAGTGGCACACGATCCTGATTGACAACGTGCTCGGAAACGTGCTTCCCCCATGCCCATGGGAAGTGCAAGCACCTATTTCCATCCATGCGTCACAGATTTCAGCATCAGCAGTGCGCACAGTCATACAATGGCCATGAGCAGCGAGATGCAGCACACCAAGCCCCATAAATGCACCACTTGTGAGGCAGGGGCGGCACCACCAGCTGTAGCTGTCTGGCTGTCTGGCTGGCAAAGAGCCCCACCTTGGGAGCAGGTTTGGCCGCCTCCTCCTCCTCCTCGTCCTCGTCCTCGTCGTCCTCCTCCTCATCCTCCCCTTCCTCATCCTCATCTTCATCTGCAGTGGGAGTGGCACGAGCACCCGAGCTGATGAGGTCACACAGCAGTCCCAGTACAGTAGCCTAACAAGGAGCATCAACTAGTTGAGGTCATTAAGTGGCCGCAAGCTGTACTGCATGCAGCAGCGTGGTGTGCTGCAGATGCCCTCGGCAGACGGTGCACACGACAGCGTGTGCAATGGCGTGGCCACTGGTCAGCATGCATGCCGATGGTCCTCACCCTCGCCCTCATCACCCATGTCCTCATCCTCATCAGCTGGGAGCAGCAGCATACACGCGTGCAGTGCGTCAGCTCAGTCCTTGGGAGGTATGCTAGCCAGGACACGCACAACGCATGCCTAGCATACTACATGCCGCGTTGGAAAGGCCCTCGCCCTTGCCCCTCCTGTGTCCGCAAAAGCTGTGATCCCCGGCCGCCAGGATGCAATACCAAACTGCGGTGCTGCCCCACCAGCCATCACACCTGTGGCTGCTTTGCTGCCTTGAGCTGCGCCGCCAGCACACTTGGACTCAACTTTCCGCTGCACTTCTGCTCCGTTTAAGGGAAGAGGGACGCTTCACGCCGTGCTGTTCTCTACCTGTCGTTCTCCATCTGTGTTCTACTATCTGTCGTTTTCCATCTGTATGCATCAATGCATGTCATGCACGCACCGTCCACAGCCTTCGCGATGTAGTCATCAGAGCCCAGCTCAGAGGGTATGTCCTCATCCTCGTCCTCATCTGTTCCATGATTGACGGTGGGTGCAATTGAGCATGGTGTCGTCGTGTAGCACGGCCACTGTGGCTATTTGAGCTTTGGCCATCCTGCCTATGTGATCATGTATTGCCACACATGCTCCCACGTGATCATGTATTGCCACCCATGCTGCAGCGACTTACGTATTGCCGCCCATACCGCACGGTGGCATTTGATTAATGTGTGATCCCCCTGATATGCACTGTGCACTGTGTGCCCAGCACTTACCCTCCTCGCCCTCATCGTCATCCTCCTCATGCCTAGCGGGCTGCTTGCCTGACCCCTTGCCGACCTGTTCATGTGCAGTGCACACCGAGGGAGCCTCAGGCACAGCAAAAGGCCAAACCCCGCACAGCTGCACACACCTCCACTAGCAGCACACAGCGCGGCAAGCCAAGTGCACGTGCGACTCGCATGCACCATGTAGCACTTGCGTGTTTCGTGCTCATGCCATGCATGCCATGTGAGCATGGCACCCATCCCTCATGCTGGCCATCACCTTGCCGTTGGCGATGGGAACAGCCTGGGGTGCCTCCTCGTCGCTGTCCTCCTCCCCCTCGTAGTCCTCGTCATCCTCATCATCGCTCCTCAGATCATGCTCCTGCGAAATGCTGTGCATACGCACGCAGCGAGAGATATACGGACATTTGATGAGCTGGGTCGCTGGAGGATTGGGGGCCTGGCATCCTGACGGCACTTACGTCTGATAGCCCACAAGGTGAACAGGGCCCTGGCCGTAAACCCTGAAGGCGCAGGGCTCGTCCAGCACGAAATCCAGAGTGTGCTGATTGAACTTGCCCTTCTCCAGGGTTGCCAGCGCCACCTCCTGTTCGCCAACCTTGACAGTGAGCGTGTGTGGACCATTCGCAGCATTGGGCGGCAACGCAACCTGCAGCACGCCATCAACCAACGATGCTGATCTGGGAAACGAGCATCAATACCGAGAGAGTGCCGCGATCAAGCTGATTACGCACGTTGGTGATGTGAACGTACTCCGCCGTGGTCGGTGTTTGCTCAACTTCGTAGCGCAGTGGCTTCCCGGCTGGAACCTGAAGGCTCCAAAAGCTCATGTCTGCAATGTCGCCCATCCTCGGTGATAAGCAGGCTCAAGTGCAGCGCAAGGCTATATGTATTGGAAGTTTTGAGTGACGCCAAGTGGACCGTTGGCCTGGCGGAACTTGATGTACACAACGAATCCAATGCACAGCAGAGAGATAACAAGATGCCACCAGATGATGTGGTCAAGCTAGGCTGCTGGCTGAATGATGAGGTATAAGGAGCTTCTCCTCATCAGCTTCACCACCGGCCGCTTGCCATCTTGGTGTGGGTGTAGGATATGCTGGATCACTTGCGCCACAGCAACAGTGCAGCAGTGCACTGCTTCCAGCTCCCGGCTGCGGCTGTGTGACCATAACAAAGCTCGGGGTGCAGCAAGTGTGTGATCATCACGCGTTGTGCAGTGATGTGTATGCCACAGGACTTGCTGCATGCTGCTGAAGTAAAAACCATCAGGTTTTAGTCTTTTGGGAACAGATGAAGCACACCAGCAACAGCACGCACTTGCTGTGTGCTGCGCCCATCCCATGTCAGGATGTGAATCACCTCACTTCATTCAACACATGGCAGACGCATTGGGCCTTTTGAAGGGATCATGAATACAGTGGACTGTGCAGCTGTGCAGCAGTTACAGCCCCAGGCCCAGAAGCACAGGCACTGCCTGTCTTCTCCACCAGGCCCTTGTTCACCATGTGCACAAGTCAGGCCCGCCAACACACACCTGATGGTTGGCCCCCCTTGCCAGCAAGTACTGCCTGCCCCACCCGCCAATACAAGTTGCCACCCCCACTCCACGAGGCCGCAATCCCACTATGGCTTCCACGTTTTCAGTGGTCCCTCATCCGCGTACGTGGCTATCAAGTTGCGGTGCGGGTGGTGCGCCAAGCCAATTGCGCCCTTGGGGTGCACCTGTGATACACGGCGGGCGGAGTGTCGTGACGCATCGGCAAGGGCCACTGCAACTACTGGCAAGCCTTCGAAGCCGCATGGGTTGCATGCAGCCAGGACGGACTTGTCAGACCTGCCAGTCAGTCAGTCAGTCAGACATGCGCACCGGCATCACATGCTCCAGCTTGCCCTCCTTGGTGGAGAAGCAGTACAGCGTGGAGTCCTCGCCCAGGCAGTACAGGAACTCGCCACGGGGTGAGATGCACGCCGCGACGAAATCGCCGCCCTCCCGCTTCCCTGACTGGAAGGACTTGACCACCAGGCCCTACACGACAGACCAGCAAGCCAGGGTACTGCTTGCTTGTCGCTTGTCACTTTAGTATCCACGACACAATCCATGTCAGCAACTGACCAGTGCAACTGACAAGCAGTGCTCACTGGTCTGTCAAACCAGCCACCACCAGCCGGTGGTTGTAAGTGCACCTGGAAGTTCATGATGAAGATGGTGGAGGTGCGGTTGCAAACCACCAGATGGTCTGGGTTCATGGGATGCAGCATCACGCTGTTGATCGCCACGTCAGCACTGCCCGCCTGCTGGGGCGGCCTGCGATGATACGATGCGATAATACAAATTGAATGTCACAGCCAGCAGCGGCAGCACTCAGCAAGTCAGGATGTTGCCACAGGGTTGCAAGGACCCTTGAACCATTCCCAACAAAGTGATGGTGCACAACGCAGAAGAATGCCATTTGAATGCAAGCTGTCGCGTGCAAGGTCTTCAGGATGAGTCGCAGTCGTGGAGTGTGTTCTAGCTTGCCGTACAAGCAGAGCCCCACCTCCCCAATCAGCCGCCCCCCCATCAGCGGCCTCATTCAAGCACCCCTATCCCCACCCCCAACCCCCTCACCACAAACTGCTCCCCGCCACCCCATCCCACCTCCCATCCTGGCCTAATCCCTGAACCCCAGCATGCTTCCACGCACCTGAAAGCCTGCAGGCACTCGCATGTCTTGGCGTCCCACACGCGCACTGTCGCGTCTGAGGATCCCGAAATCACCTGCGCCACAGGTCACACAACGCGTTCAGTCACACGCCCGGTCACACAGCAGATCACTAGCCGGCCATAACCGAATGGCTGCAGCTTGATAGCCGCCTGGATTAAGAACGACAGGTGCATGACACCACACCAATAACCTGCTGCCAGAACAGACCACCATCCAAAGCCCAGGCAGCGCAAGGCAAGGAGAGGCACAGCAAAGGTGTAGAGCCCAAGAGGAACAGCAGGGTCACTGTGTATGCCAACCACCTTCCAATCAGTGGTTCATTTGTGGACAGGCACTGCTGATGTTATTGGGATACAGTAATGATGTACAGTATTGACGTGCGTCCTTCGAGACAACGTACATGGACCCCATGCTTCTCGCATGTCACGTTACCAAAATAAGATAGCAGGTACTCATACAGTCACGCACCCCTCACACTGCTCATGGATATGAGCCACCTAGTAAGTGCCCACGGTAAGTGCCCTTACACATTATGCGGCCGGCCGCAGCGCACCTGTGAACCGTCTGCACCCCACACAGCATCATTCACGTAGCTCGTGTGACCCCTGAACTCCTTGAGCATCTTCCCGCTCTTCAGGCCGTGCACGCGCACACTGCCGTCGAACGACCCACTCAGCACCTGGCGCCGCAAGACGGCGGGATTGAACCAAGGGTTGAGCCCAGCACGAAGCTCAGGATTCCAGGCCAGCATTTTACATGCCAGGGAGCTGTACTTAGGTGCAAGAGGTACCAGCACGCACATGCGTTTTATGCATGCATCCAGGCCGGCCGCTGGCCACCAACCAGCCAGCAGGCAGTAAGTAAGTAAGTAAGTCAGTCAGTAAGTAAGTAAGTAAATAAGTAAGCAGGCAGGTACGTGTGCAGGTTGCCTGTGCAAGCCGCCTTCTGGCTCTATCTACATCAACCTGCAACTCAGCCCCACCATCTTCAGGCAGCAGCCACGTACGACGTCCACCCGCAACCGCCAGCAACCACCGGCCAACACCCAACACCCAACCACCCAACCGCCCTCACACCTGTGAGCCATCCTTGGAAAAGGACACGCAGGTGATGCCCTGTGTGTGCGCGCGGTCAAACTTGCGGAGGCACTGCCCTGACCGGATCTTCCACACTTTGAGCTTGGCATCTTGGGAGCCTGCGCCATGACAGCGGCAGTTGAAGCAGTTAGCGGTTAGTAGTTGAGCGGTTGGTCGCAGTCAAGGGGACAACATGGCAAGAGAAGAAGAAAAGGGGGAGGGGGAGTGGCTCCTCTCAGACAGCCAGACAGCGTGGTTGTCATCTCCTATGCGGTTGGAGGTCACATGTGGATATGATTAATAACAGAATCCTCCCCTCACATAGTGAGATATGTGGCAACAACAGCCCAACCGACTCACCTGACACCAGAAGCTCTGAGTCACGTGAGAAGCCGAGCGCCAGCACCGCCTCATCATGCATCATGAACATCTCTTCCGCCTGCAGTCAAAGTCAAACTCAGACTTAGGCAGTCAGGGTCAAGAGTTGACTGCCACAGGTGATGGTGCCACTTGAAAGCCCTTATGATCGTACACAACTGTATGGAACGCTGGTGTTCACGTGACATGCGAGCAGATAGCCGCCATCATGCCCACGGCGAAGGGATGCCAAACTCCACAGCCCCATCCACACTTCCATCTGCAACTACCAGACTGCTGTACCGCACCTGGTACTGCAAATCCTTGCGCAGCCGCCCGGTCACACTGTCCCACACCTGTCACACATCAGGGCAGTGGGGATGGGCAGGGGTGTGG
The DNA here is from genome assembly GCA_001662365.1 of Chlamydomonas applanata. Lineage (NCBI taxonomy): Eukaryota > Viridiplantae > Chlorophyta > Chlorophyceae > Chlamydomonadales > Chlamydomonadaceae > Chlamydomonas > Chlamydomonas applanata. The sequence continues at coordinate 20,284 of BDCZ01000361.1, read as the reverse complement.
GTGAGTGTGTGATGTGTGTGAGCGAGTGCGTGGCACCCTCCACGCACCCCAAATGCGCGCTGCAGGTGGCATTCTGCCGCGAATGTTCAGCATGACATGTGCAAACCGACGTCACAGGTACCCAACCACGGGACAGGTCACCACAGCACAGCACGCGACCAACAAATCATGTCACAGGTGTACCAAAAGTGTGAAATGCGTGGGAAGTGTGATGGATTTGTGTGGCACAGTGTCACACCTCAATGAAGCCGTCCACGCTGCCCGTGACCAGCATGGTGCCATCAGGCGAGAAGCGCGCGACCTCCGGATGGCTCTTGGCAGCAAACCTGAAACCAAGCAGAGGGCATAAAGAAGGAACAAGCAAAGGGCGTAAAGAAGGAAAGCAAAGGGCGTAAAGAAGGAAAACAAGAGTCACAAGGTGGGCCCCAGCTCAGGACCAGAACCCAACACAGCTCAGGACCGGGGCTAGGGGCGGCAGCCCAAGCACCACACCACCACGTGTCCTTCCCCTTTTTGCAGGCTAGGCCGGTTTTCCTTGGCCGCGTTCGCTGTTCCAGTGTGCGTTGCGCCTCAGCCTGTGTAACCATACCCATAACCACGTGCCGCAATGCCACGGGGCCAAGCTCTGGACCCAAGCACAGGACCAGGTGTTGCAGCACGGGCGCTGCCCTGCCCGCCGCTGCCCTGCCCGCCGCTGCCCTGCCAGCGCATGTCCAGGGCACCCAGCCGCCATTTGCCCCACACCGCACGCCCTACTCCGCCGTTCCAGGCTGAGACCCGGCAGCCCCTACTCGCACAGCTCCTACTCCCCAGTGCTTCCCACATGCTAGGTCCCAGCCCCACAGATCCCAGACACCCTGATCACCCAGATACACAACATCTCCATTGAGATTCCAACTCCTGGTCCCTCCCTCCTGCTCTCACTCACTTGATCTCGTGCTCCGAGATCGTGGGGTATGCCTCCACCTCATCGCGCTGGCCAGCAGCCTGGCCGCGAAAAAGGTCAAACGCGACGCCAGGCGGCAGCAGGCCCTGGCTCTGCTGCCTGCACGGTGCGGTGCAGGGTTTTTCAAGTCATGATTGCAGCACTGAGCAGGCTGTGCTGATTGCACAGCGCAGCACAGGGTGTTGCAGGCAGCTGAAGCCAGGGTTTCCAAACGAAGGGCGTGCAGGGTCCCGCCCCCTCCCCCCCCAAGGCACACACCACCATCACCACACGCGCACACACACATCACAATCAACCCGGTCCTGCGCTATTGCGCAGTTGTCTTGCTTTCTTGCGCTCGTCGCAACTCTTCTTGTGCTATTGAACCACCTTGCACCAGTGCCGGTTTTTTCTGAAGCCAGCATTCGCAGCCATGCACGATCGACTCCCCCTGCACAACTGTCGGTTGCTGGTTGCTGACCAAGACGCTGACGTCCCTGCATGCAGTTCTCTTCCTCACCATTTGAGTGCCTGACCAATGAGTGCCATGAGGCGTGAGGGGGGCACCATGGATACTTCTTGGCTCAGTGCCAGCGCCACTGCTGCTCGCCGCTTCTCCTTGCTGCTACCCTGCACATTGCAGCCATGCTCACTTGTACGGTTGTTGTGAGAGTGTGGTTCTTGCATCACACTGCATCTGCCGATCAGTGCCAAAGCGTGAGTGGTGCAATGGCAGGAAAGCGGCCCCCTGAGCTCCCACGCTGCCCTCTCAGCTCCGTGCTGCCCTTTGTTGAAGCTCCCGAACCGCCCCCTCACACCCCCCTTCCTAGCAAATGCATCAGCGACATGGGGCCCCATGATGTGTAGGGAATCCCTTACTCCCAGCTCCCTCCTGCGGTTTGTACTGGACTTCTGAATTCAGCTCGCTGCCGGCTGGCCAGCCCCGCTGCTAACTACAGCAGGCGCCAGCAGCAGGCTTGCTTGCAGTGTGCTTGCTGAGGCCAGATCCCCCCCTGCTTGCAGCTGCAGCTGTGACCATGTGTGAGCTACGAGCCCCTCATACACACCAGTATGAGACAGGTTCAAGGTTCGGAGCACCTCATACCACCAGACTTCTCGCTAACTAACGACACGTCTGATTCTCTACAGACGTCAGCACAGGTGCACCGCCTACACACCTGGTACACCTCTCGGGCGTCAAAGTAGGTGCGGCCACAGAGGTGCTCCAGCCGCAAGTACCGCTCAGGCTCCTCCTTCTTCATGGCTTGGAACACCTGTGAGGGACCAGTCGGATGGATGGATCATGACTAATTACGTGATAGGTCCCAGTCATGCCTGACATGTGATCCCAGTCATGGCTGACATGTGATCCCAGTCATGACTGACACGTGATCCCCGTCATGGCTGACACGTGACAGGTTCCAGGATGAGGGTCCGCCACACTTTAAACCCAGGGTGCAAGTACGCTATGCCGTCAACACATGCACGCCGTGCGATCGCTCCCGTTGAATATGCAGCCCACCCCATCACCAAGCTCCCAGGCCCGCCTAACTCCCCAAATCTCACCCCTTCTCGCCCACCGCCACCACCCCACCAACCCGTCCAGTTGCTGTTAAAGGTGTTGAGACACATGGCGTGTGCTTGAAGGGCTGGGAGTGCATGAGACTATGCTGCAGGCGCTGCAGCAGATGTATCACAGTGTCCAGATGCAAGTGAGGCTGGGCGCAGAGCTGGGGGAATCATTTGAGGCCCAAATGGGGGTCAAACAAGGGGACCCCCTGTCACCCTTGTTGTTCGGCTTGCTGATTGATCAGTTTGAGGCCCATGTGCGCCGTGCGTGTCCTGCAGCTGGGTTCAGTACAACAACTGGGAGAATGGTCCAAGTTTTGTTCTATGCTGATGATTTGGCGCTGGTGGCTGAATCCCCTCAGCAACTGCAGTGCATGTTGGACTGCCTGCATGATTTCTGTGGTGCATACTGCCTGACAGTGAATGAGCACAAGTCTGAAGTGGTGGTGTTTAACCGTGGCCCAGTGCCGGCAGGTGCCGGCACTGCCTTTATGTACGCTGGGCAGGCGTTGGCTGTGCAGCCCGGTTTCATTTACTTGGGTGTAACCTTTGTGAACGGCAAACCTATGAAGCATACCCTTGCTAGTAATCTGGACAAGGCACGCGCATGCATGTATGCCATGTTGCGCCAGTGCTACCGGCTGGGGGTGCGCAATGTGGCAGTACAGTGCCACCTGTTCAATACCCTGGTGGTACCTGTGCTTGATTATGGCTGTGAGGTATGGGGTCCCTATCACATGGGTGAAATGCACATCCGCACCCGGGGACGGGGGGATGCTGGGGAGGCATGAATGCTGCACCGGTCGTTCCTGAGGCACACGCTGATTGTTAGGAAAACCACCCCAACTGCTGCCATGATGCATGACTGTCGCCGGTCCCCACTCGCGCACGCATGGGTGGTGCGTGCGGCTAAGTGGTGA
>BDCZ01000361.1:1751-16308 GCA_001662365.1 Chlamydomonas applanata | reverse complement strand
TGCCTGAGCCGCTTGGGTGATGACTTGGCTAGTGCAGCTAGGCGTACAGAGCGCGTGGATGTGGCGGCTGTGCGTGCGCAACTCACTGACCGCTGGCTTGGGCACATGTACAGTGTTTCCACTGCTATCCCAGTGGATGGAGGGTGCGGGCTGTGCCAGATGATGTGCGCAAAGGCTTCAAGCTGTTCACTTTCATGCGGTGGTTCAAGGGGGAGGACAAGCCGGGGCAAACGTTCACGTACCATGTGAACAGGCCACAGCGTGTGTGGGCACTCGCGCGCATGCGCATGAGGTCTCACAATCTGAACATTGAATGTATGCGGCGGGGTCGGCGAGTGCCGTGCAATGAACGCGTATGTCCATGCTGCACCATGAACACGCGGGAGGATGAGCTGCACCTGATGCAGTGTTAATCGTATGCTGGTGTGCGCGCACGGTACAATGTTCTGTTTGAAGGTTTTCCCCCAGCTCAGGAATGGAGTGATGCAGACATGCTCAAATTCATGAATCGCAGTAACGACAGGAGAGCCTGGAACAGGCTGGCTGACATGCTGATTGAGATGGACACAAGCCGCACGGCCGCAATGGCCATCAACCAATACCAAACAGTTTTTGAAGCTACAAGCCTACAACGAATGTTGCTAATCCTGTCTCGCGGCAGGCATCTATGCGCCATGATGGGCGTACGATGTAACCAACACACACACACACACACACACACACACATATCTGCCAGCTGCCATTGTGGACCATTGTGCACCAGTGTGGAGGTTCCCGCTGCTGGCAGACCCACCTGTGTCTGCCGCAGCATGGCGCGTGCCGTGTCTGACTCTCGCAGCTCCACCATCTCAAGCACCACCTGGGAAAGTCGCACTCACACAGTTGACACGATGTATGAGGTGCTTGAGGGCTCCAATTGACAGTGTATGAGGTGCTCATAAGCTGCACAGGGTGAGCAACGAGGTGAGGCTCAAGCAGGCAAACCTAGGCATGGGTGTGCCCAATGGCGTTGCCGTGCTTTGGCATCTCTGCATTGCCCTGCCCTGGCCAGCCGTCCTACCCTACCCTGGCTGTGCCATGCGGTGCAGCTTGCATGCTTGCACAGCTGCAGGCCGACGGGCCCCTCGCCCTGCCACATGCAACTGCCGGCATGCATGCCGTCTGAGCACGAGCACACCGCAAGTTGTGGCAGGGGTGCATGGCATGCATGCCGCATGTAGCCATGCATGCCGCATGCAAACCCCAATGTCCCTGCCCTGCCATGTGCTGCACCTGTTCATAGAGGTCTTCAAGTTTTGTGCGTGGCAGCTTGAGCTGTGCCACTTGAGGCAGCACCACATCCCATCGCCCCTGCTGAATGTCCGAAATGAAGTTCTCCAAGCTATCCACGGTGTTCAACGAGATTTGGCATTCATTCTGCACATGCATTGGAACCACCAGGTGACGCCGAGTGATCCAGGATGCTGCAGACACTGGCTGTGCGAAGAAAGGAATCAAATCCTGATGTTATCACGATCGATGGACACACTGACCTGGATCGCATGGAACGATTCCTGTAGGCCGTTCTCTTTGCAGAACTGCAGGATGACCCTGATAACACTGCGTGCACGTATCAAGACAGGCTTGAAAATGATTCATCGCTGGAATGGGCCGTGCTGCAGATGGTGCTGTGATTGCTGTGCTGGTACGCGCTACATACTCTGATGCCTCTATCTCCAGCGACATGTTTGTCCTGTTTTCAACCCTTTAGCTCAGTATGTCTATCAGATCGGCACCATCCTGTGTGCTGGACAATGTCTGCGTGGAGGAGCCAGGATTAGCTCCAGCTTTGATATAGTTACAGCAATGCCATCAGCACTTCAAAACCACCGCGCCACACGCCCGTCACTCATTTGACCCTCGATGTGCCTGTTGCCCCCCTTCAACCCCTGCCCACCAGGCCCCTACAAAATGTAGCTGGCAATCCGCCAGGGGAGGAAGATCGGCCAGAAGAAGAACCACTGCAAGGGAGGATGCAAAGTGTTACAGCTGTACCTCAGCTTGACAGAGCAAGGTGGAATGATGGGTTCGGCAAGTGCTGGCAGCTGTCCAGGCTGTGCCAAGCAGCGGCAGGCAGCAGTGTGGCTGATCGGGCGGCTGAGCATGTATTGTGGCGCACAGCTTGCCAGCAAGCAGGGCATCCAGCGCGCACATCAGCTGAGGCACCTCGACTCACCGCAATGGACTTGATAATCCACTCCATGATGTACAGTGGCAGCAGGATTGGAATGAGGACGAGGCGCAAGGGGATGAGCGCCAGCCGCACTGGCAGCAGCAGCTGCAGAGGCATGGTAATGTCATGAGGTTGTATGAGGGGCCAACCAAACATGGAGCAGACTGGAGCGAGCTGTGCCACCAGGCGCATGGCAGCATGCGGCATGTCCCAGCATTCAGCCTGCCAATGGCCTAGCTGGAGGAGGCAAATGCTGAATACTGTGCCTGTTGTCTGAGTTCAGTGTGCCTGCTCAACTGGCCCAGCTGCGGCTGCAAACGGCTGTTCGTATTCTCCCACTGCCCCCAAAGCAATGCACCACACCCCATGGCCCGGTGTGGCATCTCCACCTACTCACCCCACGCACATGTCCTACCTGGCTGTGTGCAGCGCGATACTACGCCCATTTGCAATCATCTATGCATGGCTGCAATGGCTACTGCCGTGCTGCTGCATCCGGGGTATGGCCATAGGCCCTTCCAAGGAGGCTACCAGGCTCTCACCAGAGCTGTGAAGATGCGCAGTAGGACGATCCAGGGCCCCAGAGGGCCCATGAGGGGTGCCAGCAGGATCTGGGTGATCAAGCCCATTGTGAGGGCTCTGCGCTTGACAGGTGAGGATGGGTGAAAAAGCTAGGTCGGCTTCCGCGTTGCTGTGTCAGCCTCGGGTGTGCAGCTTCTGCAGTACAAGCAAGGCGCAAGTAGCCAGTGCAACACGCGCACGCTGTGCGTGATGAGCAGAGTGACTGCTGCTCACTTGCATGCGCCCGGCGTGACCTGTCAAGCTCGCTCATGTCGTACATGAGGTTTGTTCATTTTGTTGAGCATTGCCAGCCATGTGGCAGAGCAACGACCACTGGTGATGTTGCGTGTCCCAGTTGCCTCAGGTACACAGGCCTATGCACTGGCAATGGGGCCTGGGCCCTGGAGGTGGGTGACTAGCTGCTGACCATCAGCAGTTCAACGAGCGCGGTAGGCAGGTACCTCCAAACTGCAAATGTGAGTGGCCTGAACCTTGGCAGGGTGTTGCTGGGACTGATGAGACCATGTGGCTCGCATCGATCTGATCGGTTTCTCTTCTGTTGAACATGATATGGGGTTCGGGGATCTGGTGTGCACCGTGTGCTCGTCAAGTGTTCAATCGAATTCAGTCCCGTCTACGTATACTCTAGCTACACAAGGGTATCGAGCTACAGACCGCATGTGGAAACCAGCAAGGGGCGCGCGTGGTGTTACACATTCACCAAGGTCTCTACTTGGATAATCATGCAAGCAAGTGCCTGAGCAAATGCGCTTAATCAGTGTCAAAGTCATGCTGAGAGTCATGGCTGTGGGAATGTCTGGCAGGCGTACTCCTGCCACAACAGTCGCGCCATTGCACATCGCTACGAGCTAGCTCATTCACAGCATCCCAGCATCCATGCTTATGCCGGCACCTGCACCAGCGACCGCATTTTCACCGCTGCGCGCACAGAAGCAAACACAGCAGGAAGCGTGTTTAATCGCAGCCAGCCAGGTGGTTTGCACTGCATAGCTTGCATATTGTGATGCCTCCCACGCAGCAGCTCGTTTGGCCTGAGCCAACACAGCACATGCATTGTGTCAGCTGGAAAGCCCAGCGCCCCAAGTGCCCTTGGTGCATGCTGCCCTGCTCTCCACACAGCCCTGTGCCTCATTGGGCTGTACTGCGCTACTGCCCCATGCAGCATCTGCCTGCTGGCGCGTCGTGCATGCCTGCCTGTCTCTCGGCACAGCTGTAGCCTCTGCTCCTGTGCAAGCAAGGACACTCAGGCTATGCACACATGTGCCGTCCGCCCCACGCAAGCACGCCCCAGCTTCACAGCCATGTCCCTGCTGTACTGCTGTACTGCTCACCCTTGGACGGGCGGTACGTGTGCAACTCGTCCAGCAGCGTGTTAATCTGGTTGACTGTGTACCGCAGTGACAGCCCACCATGTGCTGTATCGCCGCGGTCAAACGTGAGCGCAGTCTTATGGCCGCGGAACCTGTACTTCTGCAGCTCGTCCTGTGGGGCAGTACAACGACATCAGCATCAGTACAGCACAGCTCAAAAATGGTCGACCACTCGTGAACAGGAGCAGCATCTGGCACAAGCGTGCACAGTATGCCGGCGGGCTCCATTCCAACATTAGGTAGGCCGATGTCATAGCTGGGAGGCTGGAGCTTGATTTGTATTGATGGTTGTAACCAGGAGGTGCCAGGACGTCCATGAGCGCATGTGTTGCATGCAGCATGCTTGTCACGTGCCTTACGATTTGGATGCATGTGTTTGCTGAGGAAGATCGTGGATTGCAGCACGTTCAGTACTGTTCGCATTGATGCAACACGTCAAGTGCCACAACCCTGCGGCTGGTGCATCTCACCTGCAGCTGGACCTTGAGCTGTTTCAGCCGCCGTGCATGGCGCCCGTTCCATGCGGCTGTTGGGCCGTCCGCCTTCATGAGAGCCACCATGCGGCCCATGATGTTGAGGGTGGCCCCCACATGCAAGTCCCACACATCTACTGTACTGCCTGATTTGGACGTCACAGCCAGGATATTCGCAATCGCGATCTCCTGGTCATCCGTGACCGAACGGATCGTGAATGTCTGTGACGCGACATCGTACTCCACTGTGACGTACCGCCGCTTCAGCCCGCCGCCCGCCTCACTGTTACCACTCACCAGGAGCGTTAGGTCATGGCTCTCATAGTCCTCATACCACCAGCTGTAGAAGCGCAGCGTGGTCGGTTCACCTGCCTCAGCAGCAGCAGAGATGAGGCCGTACTGGCGTAACAACTCTTGGGACGGGGCCTCGATGACCTTGCCCTCCTCTGGCTGCCCAGGTAGCTCGGAGGAAGTTGCAAAGTCATAGTAGTATGTCGCACCACTGTTTGGCCTGCTAAACTCCATGACTGTCTGTGCAGTGGCCGTGGCAGGCGCAACCACAGGTGGAAGGGGGCCGGGCGGGGCTGCGCCAGCGGCTGGCTGGTCACGTTGCGTGCTGGCGTCGATACCATCCACTGGAGCAGCACCTGCACCTATGGCTGATGCCTCTGCATCTGCATCTGTGGTGCTTTGCTCTGTGGCAGCTGGCTGTGGCTTGGGAGGGGAGGACAGAGTGCTGGTGCCTTTGTCCCGCTGCCGCAGCGCTGCAACCAGCTTCCTGGCTTGTTCAAGGCTGGGATGCTGCTCTGAGGTGAGGCTGGTCCTGCAGAAGCGCAGCAGGGCATGCATCAGTGATCAGAAATGCGTCCTGGCTGCTGTATACCATGTCGACAGTGCACGCGCCATGCTTGCATGGCATGCGACCTCAGCCCAGGCGCACCGTTTGTCGATGTAGACGGAGTTCTTCTCTCCGTCAGCAGCGTGCTTGAAATTGGTGGGAAGGGGCAGCGTCAGAAGGAGGCGTGCCACAGACAAAAGGTGTAGGGACTGCACATCGCTGAGTGCAATGCCAAGCTGCTCTCCTATCCTCCGTACTGTCTCCGGCGTCACGGTTGGGGCCTCCAGAGACAGCGACATGGCTCAATTGTACTTTCGCTTAGATTGCAGCTGGTCAGCAATTAGTAAAGCCAAGGATGAGGTTTTAGAGTATATCAAGCTGGAACACAGCTTGCAAGGTCGGTGCCTCGAAGAAGCAAGACCAAGGTCAGTGGTTCATGGCCCACTGAAGCATCATGTCGAGAGTATTGTTACAATAGTTACAGCCCAATGTCGCGTTCCGATCATCCGCCAAAAATACATGTGACCCACTCCAACCGTCAAAATCGTTGATCCTTCCACATTGTGCATTGCACCACGTGTGCCAAGACCTGGGTGCAGTGCACTGCACATGCTGCCGAGAATTTGCCACACATGCATTCAAAGCCCCGCTTGACCTGCCCACCACGCACCCCAAACACATGCAGTCCTGCCTCGCCTCAACTGGGCTCTGCCCCATGGTCTACACTCGTCCTGCGCCTGAGCAAGGCAGCAGCTGCCACTACCTGCTCACTCCAGGGGCCCATTGTAAGCAAACCCTCAGCCGGACGGGTGAGGCTCAGGATTCACGGGCACATCAAACTCTCACGGGTGTCCACACCTGTCTTGGGGTTGGTCCCCTCAGCGATGGAGCACAGGTACTTCTGCACATCCTTACGCAGGATGACATCAGACCCTGCGGCCACACATGTTTGGATTGTTTGCATGCCAGCACATTCATGAGCACATGGCGCACGTACTGGGCCACGGCTCAGCACCGCTGGACGAGAGATGAACAGAAGGTACTGTGTTGGATATCGCAGCTTGTACAGGGGGCGGGAGTAAAGAAGCGCTGCCGTGCCGCAGACTGCGCCTCCCAAATCCTGAATGCCTCTCCCCTCCACCACCTAGCATCCCTACTCAAACGGTCAGCTGGGTGCTGCAGCTGAGCCCCTACAGCTGTGAACCTCACTCACAGTCAGAGCCCTTGATGGTCACGCCTGGGAACTGTGCATTGTTCACAAAGGCGCCTGCCAGGATGGCATCTGAAAAGTCCGCGCCCTCGAAATCAGCGCTCTCCAGGTCAGCATTGGACAGGTCAGTGCCATGGAAGTTGGCACCAATCTGCGTACATCAGGCGGCAGTACGTCAGCGGCAACACATCGGCAACAGTACATCAATGACAGTACATCAATGACAGTACATCGGCAGCAGTGCATCAGGCGGTTCAGATGTCCAGCGCTGGCCAAGCCAGTGCGTGCGCATGCCCATAGTGTACAGCACTCATGTGTCGGTGGACGGCTGCACACGTGCCACGCCATGGCGCCCATCCTGTGCGCTGCACTTGAGCCGCTGTTGCTGCTGCCATGCCGATGGCTACACCCAACTCTTCCCTTCTCCCCTCCACACTCCTCACACCCCAAACATAGCTTGCATCAGCTTGTGCCGCCAGTGGCGTCCCGCTACGCACCGCGAGCGCGCCAAAGAGGGACACCCCGCTCATGTTCGCATTCGAAAAGTTAGTCTGGCGCATCACCGCCTTGGTGTACTTGAACTTGCGCAGGTCCTGCAAACATCACACATCAGAAACATGTGTTTCACCTGTCGGGTTGGGCGGGGGGTCCAGTGCTGCTCCTCGCCCCCTACAGTATACTCTTCGCTGCATTCCTGGCTGTATGCAGTGCTGCAGCCCAGCAGCTGCCAGGAGGCCACTGCTTCACAGCGCGTGCTTCTGTTGAAGCTGGCCAGCAGCGCAAGTGCAGCCAACCTGGCAAGCAAGCCGGTCACGGCATGGCTTTGCGGCCGGGCCCTGGATGCCATAGCAAGCTGGATGTGTTATCTGCTCAATTACCTCGCCGCTGAAGTCCTGGCCAGAGATGGGGTTAGAGATGCCACCACCACCTGCATGAGGCACGCCATGGCCACACAAAACACAGCAACCATTCGACCCTGGACCATACACGTGCTGGCCTTGCAGCCCTGATGACCCCTGCATGCCTTCAGGCACCGGATGCTGAGATGTGAGCGATGTAGAGATGCGAGCAACGTCAGGCTCTCATGTGCCCCATGCCCACCCCCAGTGCATGAGGTACACCAGGCAGGGCTGACCAAGAGTGGCAGGCGCGCAGGCGTACTGAGTGAGGGCTGACCAAGAGTGGCAGGCGCGCGACACACCTGACACAGCCTGTGCGTCTAGGGGGGCAAGTAGCATGCTGGCAGCTGATGCCACTGCCAGCAGGCCGGCGGCCACACGGCGCTCGATGCCGGTCTCATTGCTCTGGGCCTGCATGCACGATTGCATGCGCATTGGGCCGACCGTGCATGTGCAGATTGTACACGGGGCACGATGAACCGCAGTGCACATGACCAGCTTGCTGGCTGCACAAGCTGGGGACTGAAGGCTTGGTGTACAGAGGCTGCACGTGGCATGGGTATGCGACTTGGCATGCACCCTTTGCATGCTAGGTGCCCTCTGCATGCCAGGTGCCATGTGATGCATGCAAGCCACTCATGCACCGTGTGGGGTTCCATGACCACAGCATCTGAAACAACCCCTTCCGCAATGGCAACGTAGCAGCGCTATTGAAAGCCTTACCTGCGCTTTGCAAACGAAGGTCTTGCGCGAGGTGCGGGACACTGCGGGACGAAAGATCGACAGGGCTAAAGCGTGGTCAAACAGCAACACGCTATTGATGCATTTTCATGCCGGAAGCATCCATATCACGCCCAATAAACACTCTACTTCCATCCCATCACCCAAACGGACGCTCACCGGAGGCCTGCGCCCGGAAGCGGTTTGAGATCTGCACCAAAGCAGCAATTTGTGGTTTGTCAAGATCGTGTGTGCTACTGGCCTGATGCCACAGAACATTCGCGGCACAGACGCGCACCTGCATCTGCATGGTCGCTGGCAGATGTACAAAGCTGTTCGGTGTTGGTGCTGGCCAACACTCAATCCCCATCATGCCACATCATCATAACCTTCACACCATCACGGATGTCGTGTAGACCATCCTCCATTGCGGCACCACCAACGTGGCTTACACGGTGCTCAGACAGTAGGAACACTGCTTCCACCAACAGGCCCATCCCTCACGCCTGCGCAACCGCAGCATGTCCTGCTTGCATGCAGTACTGGACCGCCTGTACCGACCCGCTGTCACATGTCACCTACACGCCTGCAGCCAGCGCAGGCGCCAGCACTGTACTGTTGAAATTGGAGGCCAGCAATGAGTGTACCCGTGTGGTGGGATGCGCCCGATCCCAGAACACGTGCTGGTCCGGGTTGTTGCATTCCCCCTTGATGTCCCCTCCCCCTAGGTTGTTGACAAAGCCGCCGATGGCATTGCCGACCAGGGGGATCTTGGATATGGCATTACCTGCAAGCGCCAACGTGCAGGGAAGCCGACAGTGGTTCGATATCTGAACAAGCCTGGGGCTGTGGAGTCCAGCCGCCACTGGCCAGATCAGTCATAGTCAGCCTGGCCCACTCTGCAGCAAGCCCTGCAGCATCGCCATTCGTGTACAGTGCAATGAGCTCATTGCAGCTGTACGAGCAGTACGTGCAGTGTGAACGAGTTCTATAACTTACCCACAGCGTTCCCATATTCAAGACAGGAGTCGTCTGCATTGGTGAACCCATATGCGCTTGACTTGTTGACAAAGGAGGTCATCACCTCGCCCAACTCATACAGCTCAATGGTCACATTCTGGCCCTGACCTAGTTGGTTGCTTGTTCTGTTGGCTGCAGAGTAGTTGGCACGTAGCTCAGCAACCGCCTGCAAGGACGACAGCAATGCAGCACGCCAACGTGCAGAGGCAGATAGGCAGGCAAGCAGGCATCTGGGGCGTGCCCGGTCGGTCCTCTCAACAAGACAGTGAGAAGCGGTGCATATCTAACTGATATTAGCAAACCCAAGAAGGTCAAAACGCGCATCCATGCTGCAGAGCCCTGGTGCCCTGCTGCCAATGGCAGACGCTTACACAGATGCACACCAGGTTGAGGAAATGCCTCTAGCCTGGCCTCTCAGTGCGCGCGCTTGAAAAGCTAAAACTAACAAACTACGGCAAAATATTGCAACAAAGACACGGCTAAAGAGAAACACACCGTACCTGCCGGAGCGCTGCGTTGTGGCGCCCAGCAATCCTGGAGGCCCAGCCACGCAGCAGGCTCAGCGGACCCCCACGCAGCTGTGGCGTGAGATCTACTGGTGGCAGAGTCATGACCACCAGGTGCTGCTCCCCAGCCTCCAGCAGCTGGGTCACACCCTCCTGCGAGACACAGTGTGGCCATCACACTTTTATATTACTTTACTTTTGCTTTATTTTTACTTTACTTGATAATGCGCGGCCTCGTGATGTGGATCACATTGATACAGCGAAACACATCTACAGTAACAATGGCATGCAGACAAGTCTGCGACACACCGTGTTCTCAAAATCAGCAATATAAGCAATGGTACGGTGCGTCGCAGATGCCTGCAGAACAGATGTGGTGTTTCAAAGCACACCATGCCCCGTGCAAGCACTCTGTTGAATGCCACTGGTGTGCAGCTAGCAGCACCTTGATGCACTGCACCACGTCCAGGGGCAGCTCAGGCAGTCCAAAGTCAAAGTCGCCGCTGCGCGTGACATTCTCCAGCTCATTCAGGTAGTCATTGCCACCAAACTGCATGTATGCGGACGGTAGGCGCAGGAACGAGGCTTGTCACGTTGTCAGTGCAAGAGAGGTGAGGTCATTCGATGGCAAAGCAGGAGGCGGGCGGAGGGAAGCGTGGAGGGTTAGGAGGGAGAAGAGGAGGGCAGGGAGAGAGAATCGGGGGAGGGGGCGGCGGCGATGGGGTGATGGGCACTGAATCACAGCAGGGAGACCGTCATGTGCTGTACCCAGCATCAGTGGCAGCTGGCTTCAGCTCAACTGCTTACCGCGCAAAACAATAGCCATGCGATATACCCGACAACAAGCCAGACGACATGCCATACTTTCATATCATTGATATGATCAGCGCACCTGCACGACCACCACACGTCTTGCATCTGGGTGCTGTGACTGGCCCGCCTCTAACGTGTCAAAGCCGGCTAGGCCAACATCGGCTGCATCTCCAACAGTTGCACTACTCATCGTGTCATTAATGGGGCCAGCACTGCTGTTTGTCGTGTTCATGTTGGTGCTGCTGATGGTATTCAGGGATGCAAGGAACTCTGCCACTTGGTCCTTGAGGGCGGGCTTGGGGGGCTTCTCGTTTGGTGTCTTGCCGGGGCACGCAGGGGCGCCCCCAAATGCAAGGTTGCGCACCTGCAGCGGGTACCCCGTGCGGGCACCTGGCTCTCTAGAGTCGTAAGGAACAGCCAGTTGCTGGGCTCCGGCAAGCAGATGAATCTGTGGAACGCCATAATCATTTTTATTATTATTATTACTAGTGGGTACACCCAGGGGTACACCTATGTATGTAGGTTGATATTCATTAGGTCTCATACTAATAGACCGCTATAGTCCCCTATAGTCCAGGTGCTAACTGTACAAACGGGTTAGGTTCGTCAGAGAACTGGCTGAACCTAGGGATTTGAGGGTAGAGGCAAGCACGGCGGACCTGGGCTGAGGGGAGAGACCTCCCCATGAAAGGTCCCTCTCATGGTCACTCAAGTGTTAACGGCTGGATCAACCCCTGGGTTGCGCCCAGCCCCTACACTTCGCTCTCTCCACTCAGCCCAGCTCGCGCTGTGCTGTGTGACTTTTTGTTTCCCTCCCACCTCCCTAGTCACTGTCCCTTGCGTTGCTTTACATCTGTCTTTTGCTGTTTGTTCCTTGTTGCTTGTTGTGTCTGTGTGCTTGGGGATTCTCGGGTAAGCACTCACATGCCGCACCGACACACACCAAGCATGCTGACTGCTGGCCTGGCTATGGCCTGCTCAGTCCATACTTGCATGCCATCCCTGTAGCATCCCATGAGCCAGGCCCTTTGCTCCTGCCCGGCATTGACCGGCAGTCAGCATGAGTTATGGGCCCATCACTCTTAGTTGGGCTATGATGACGGCTGTATTCCCCCAGCAAAAGGGGATGTATGTGCCAGCCTGAGCCCTCAAATGCAAGGTGTTTCAGGGTCCTCATGGGTTCAGGGATTTCAAGGGTTCCACAGGGTTTCCACAGGGTTTCCACAGGGTTATCTGTGTAATATATCTATACGGTATATCGGTTCGGGGTCAAGAGCAGGTCTTCAAGGCTAGGGTCCGAGGTCAAGGCAGCTCTGCAAGAGCCTCACGTCACCTGCCTTGATGGCAAAAGGGAGGTCAGGGCCTGCATAGATGCAGAAACTCATCCCCAGCAACATCACAAGAAATCAAGCCAGTATTGGTAAACCAAGCAGCTGAGCCAGCCGGCATGCACTCTCTCGCATGCAGAGATTGCAGACACATCTGTGGCATGCTGAGCCAGCCGATGACGCGCACCGCCACCAAGGCTTGGCCGCCTGCATTTGCGTAGCCAGCCGTCATGTTGGGCAGGTACTCGAGCCAAACCGGCCCATTGCTGTACCGCCCTCGCCAGTACCACCTGTCATCAGGGAATGACCCATTGGAGGCGGCGTACCGCCTGGGCAGCACGCACGGGAGCACGCCCCCATGTGAGGCAGTGCAACTTGCTCCGCAGTACAACATGCAGCGGCATACTCACGATCAACAACATGCAGCGGCATGTCACGCATGTCAGTTCCCATACCACCCAAACCAGCAGGTGTGCAGATCAGCTGCAACAGGGCTGCACTCCCCCGACATGGCTTGTACCGTCATGGGTGGCATGGGAGCAGCACAATGAGCGTCTCTTCATCTGTGCTGGTTTCTCATTCTCAGTGCCACAAAAGGATGGGCCTAACCATGCCGCTGGAGATGCTGCCCCATCACTGCTGCCCCACCGCCACCCGCCAACCCGTCTGTGAATGCCAGTCGACTGGGCACTACAGCTCGTACCTGCCTGTATCAGAGTATGAGTCCCCAAGAACCACCAGAGTGAGCTTGCCAGGTGCTGTGGGGACGAGTGCTCCTGGGAGAGTCTGCTGCGGCTGCTGCGGCTGCTGCTGCGACAGCTTGCGCCCGAGGCCATGTGACAGTCGCTCGTTGCGGGCACGAGCAGGGCCTGCGTTCAATGGTTGCACAAGTCAAAGAAGTCATGCTGGCGCAGCTCTGCATGCTTCAAGAGCCAAGCTTGAACCCATGCCTGCTGAGCGGTGTTAGGTGCAGTGAAATACCAATAGCCTGGGGCCTGCTTGAGGTAGGTCATCAAAAGCCAGGGCAGGTGCACCCGCTGCAGTAAGGGTCATCGGGATCCTTCCTGCACCTACCACACACAGCACCCACGCACACGATGGCTGCAATGAGCACGCCTGCACGCATTTGTGATGAGGGCCGCGTGTGTGTGTTGCAACAATGGGCCTTGTGACAGGTGCGCGCCACCTACCTCAAACTGGCTGAAGGCTACGCTGGTGATGTCATGCTGTGAGGAAGCCGTGGGTAAACACATTGAAGAAAACCTGGCCATCAAGGGTTTAATTACCACACTTGCACGTTGCGCAAGGTGGCGGTGTTGACAACTATGCTTGCATGCAGCAACTTTCAGGGCAAAGGGTGTTCTTGCATACATAGTATTAGGCCTCGATGCTGAACTAAAATACTGAGCCCGGTCTGTGTTGTGTGGACTACAGCAGTGCATGTGCGCACAGGGTACACGCCCCTAGGGCCTAGGGCGTAGGGCCTAGGCTGACGCAGCACCTACTTCCGGAACGACACCTCCATTTCCCACATAAACCTGTGTTGTAGCTGCAGTCAAACGCTGGTTTGAACAGTCCTTGTCTGTCTTGTTCGAGACCCATTTAGTAGACCAAGGGTGCAAACATGGCCAGCGACGCGGCACGCGAGCGCCTGGATGTTCTGTCTCGCCAATTCACTGCGGCCATGCTGCAGGAGGTACCAGCAGGCGCTGCAACCAGCCAGCTGGACTTCTGTCCTAAGAAAATGCAGGCCTTCATCGTGCACGACAACCACGAGCTGCGCGAGCGGGTCTACGAGTTCCTGAAGGTCAGCTTCGGCATGCGTGCTCTGCATGGCATGTGGCACGACAGCTTGCTCTCATGCAAACAGATAGTTTGCATGGCATCGCTGACCTCAGCGCTGAGGCAGCACGAGCAGTTTGGCTGCCACCACAAACCTCCCAAGCGCGATGCCCTGCACCTGCCATCCCAGGCTGCTTTGCCCAGCGTGTGCAGAGCCCCTTTCTTCGCACACTGGCGATCAGCATCACCTCATGGCTGATCACCATCAGCTACCAGCTGCTGCGCCATGTGCCTTTCTCAACCCTGCCAGGCCTTGTACCTCTCTTACCTGTCTGCATTTCAAGGCTACAGAGCCACTGCCGGGTCTCCATCATCCTCAACCTTCATCTGACCTTCCATAATATGCTGCTCAGCATGCATGCTTTGGTATATTCCTTGACTTGACTTGTTACAGCGTTTCCCGTTAGACGAGGTGCTGTGATTCCTTAATCTTCCTCACAATCAATCTTCCTCACATTTTGGTATAATCCACAGGATGACATCTTCAAGTATGACGGCTACCTGTCCCTCATGGACTTCCGTGAGGTCACCCTGCAGCGCCTGAAGAAGGTGGTCGCCCAGAAGTTTTTCTCGGTCCGCGATTACACCTCCAGTGAGTGAGGCTTGTGCGAGCCAGCACAACGCTGCAAGGCACTGCACATGACACGCTGCACGAGCTGGTGCACCTACACGCTGCATGTTGCTGGTACCCCCTAACCCTTGCTGGTGCACCTAAACCCTACATCCTACATCCATGCCCGCATT
>BDCZ01000360.1:37780-53163 GCA_001662365.1 Chlamydomonas applanata | reverse complement strand
TGCGTCCGGCAAGAGTCTTTACAGCAAGCCCTTGCCAAGCCGCAGTGCATGACCCATCAGCACTGTGCCGTGAAGGCACGCCTGCCATCCCCCCCCCCCCCTCCCCGAACAACCTTTGCCGGCCAAAATCACTGTAGCACGTTCAAAAGTGAAACGTCCAGGGCCACTCCGATCCGTACCTGAAGATGCCGTCCGCCTCGCGCAGCATGAACATCATGACCGCGTTGTACACCGCGCCGCTTGCCATGCGCATGCTTGCTTCAGCCGCCTCGGCATCCTCCGCATCCCCGTAGTGGCACGCCAGGCGGTACGCCTTGCACAGCTGCTGCATCGCGTATAGCGACGCGTTGGCGCGCGCTGCCGTGCACCACTTGCCCACTAGGGCGCTCGTCACCGTGATCGGTGCCCGACCGGAGGGACCCGCGCCCTCCTCGTCCTCGCCACCCTCTTCCGACCCCTCCTCGCCCTCGCCATCCTCACCACCCTCCTCCCGCCCACGCTTCTGCCCTGCTGCCTTCTTGCCCTTGGCACCAGCCCCCTCCGTATCCTCGTCGCTGTCTTCTTCTTCCTCCTCCTCGTCCTCCTCGTCCTCCCCAGCCCCGAAGCTGAGCAGCTCGGAGTCGGTCTGCTGCAGGTAGCTGCAGGGTGGGGTGGGGTGGGGCGGGGTGGGGTGGCAGGGCACCCACGTCAGTACGCGTTGCCACACACATCAGTGCCCGTGGCGACACACATAGTACCCACTGGTAAGCAGCAAAACAGGGGCAACATCGGGACTGTATCCTCTAGCAAAACCATAACTTCAAAGCTACATCTCTGCATGCATATCGCCCAGGGTTTGCTCGTGTCGCAAAGCCGGAGTTTCAGGACAGCTACAGAATCCTGCACGCACGCGAAGAACTCAGGATCCTTCTGCCTCAGCGCCTCCAGCTGCGCCTTGTGCTTGGAAACCTGCACAATGTGGCGGTGGATGACACAAAGCTGCTCAGTGAGGGTGACTAAATCGCTCACGCGCCCAACCCCAGCATGAGCTCCACGAGTCTGAGCCCAGGTTTTTGAAGGTTTGGGGGCCCCTAAAGGTTGGGGGCCCCGGGCATTGGTGCCTTGCTTGACACCACGCCAGCCCATGCACTCAAGGCACGTGCAGCAGGCTGCATGCACATGTTGCAGCGGCCAGCCGCAGGTCATGGTCACTGACCCTCACCTCTCCCTTGAGCCGTTTATTGTCCACGACCACAGGGTCCGGCTTGCCTCCTGCGCCTGCCTCCTCGTCATCCTCCTCCTCCACCTCCTCGTCCTCCTCCTCACCTGGACGTGACACCGGGGCACAACACCATGGTAAGCTGCATGCAGTGCCCGCGTCATGTGCGTGCACCACCGGCCACCCCAGAGAAGAGTCCCATCCGTGCCTCCTGTGCTGCATGACGCAGGCAGCTGCCGCAGCCGTGCACAGTTCCTGAGCACCAGCAGCGTCCGCCACTGTCACCATCGCACCTGCATTGTCTTCATCGCCCCCGTCCTCCTCATCAATGTCCGGCTCCTCCTCACTCCCGAGATCTTCTTCCTTCTCCCCATCACTCCCCTCAGAGTCGTCCAGCTCCTCGCTGCCCCCCTCCCCGCCCTCATCCTCGCTGCCTGAGGCTGCAGCGGCTACGCCCTGGAAGCCACCGTCCAGGAACTCATCCAGGTCCATGTCCTCCAGCGCTTTCTGGCTCTTCTCCGCCTTTTCAGCGGCGGCAGCTGCAACAGCAGCACAGCATGCGTGGGTGCGTTACAAGCGTGCGTGCAGCACGTCAGCAACCGTGTGCTGGGGGTGCGGATGGGGCCGGCGCGCATGCCACCGGGTGCCGCAGGTGCGGTGTGTGTGCCTAATCAGTGCCCATGCGTTCAGCATGGGGCAAGGGTTCACAGGTCGGCCGGCGGTGTGCACCGACATGCGCCGTAGTGTACCCCATCGCTTCAGACAGGCCCGTGATCACTATCCCGCATGCTCTTGGCCCTTGATTGCTTGCCATCCATGTGACGGCCCCGCTTTGGCGTACACACCTGCGCCATTTGCAGCCCGCTCAGATCGTTCGACCTTGTAACGATTTGTTTTCTGGAATTCCTTGCGATTCTGAATCGCAGACTTCAGGTGCCCCTTACGGGCAAACTTCTTCGCAGACTTCTTCATTCTTATGTGTGTGGCCGATAAGTTTGAGCTGGCCACGCTCTGACGGCCAGACCACGAAGCACCACAAACCCCAGCCGGCAAAACAATGTGTGTGACATCACTCGAGGGAAAAAACCCTGTTGCGGGCCAGGGCTCACAGCTGTCGGAACAAAACCCATAAAGCGTATGCATGCACGTAACATATAACTGAGTTTGTTCTCTGATGGGGTGGCACACAAGCTGCGGATCCATCAGCTCCGCCACATGAGCAGGGGCACCTGGAGGCAAGGTGGGAGGTCTGGCACCAGCCTGCATTCTGGGCTCATGTGTGCACGGCATGTATGATGCAAGCCAGTGTGGTGAACGCCGTGCCTGCTGCATGCGCACCGCGCCTGCCCCGCACACGCAGCATGCCTAGCGGTGCTGCGCGCACGCTCGGCTGCAGCTGGCAGCCAACAGGCACGCGCCGCAGGGGTTGCATGCAGTGAAGCAGCCACTGCTGTGGGTGGGACTGATCATGCTCGCAGCAGCACGGATTGCCGTGTATGCCAAGCATGGGCAGGGAGCTATGCGCCTGTGGCGGGGGGCACACCATGGGGGGCGAGGGTGGCAGTAGCACAGCCCTGGTCGCTGCACCATCCAGCCACGCGCCACAGCTTCAGCGCACGCAAGAGTGTGGCGGCTGCGCCGTGGGGGTCACGTGCACCCCCATCAGCAGCGTCCCTGCGTGGCATGACCGGTATCACTGCTGCACCACCTGCTGCTGCGCCTGGCATCGCTACGGCCACACCAGCGACTCCACACCTTCCACAGGACCCGCCCAAAGGCTCAGCCCCAGGGCCAGCGGCAGGGCAGCAGCTAAGCCCCAGCCTTTTGCACCGCCCAGAACACATCTCTCAGTTGTCAGTGCGTGAGCTGGTCGCAGCTCTGGAGGCGGGTGGTACGATCTCCAGGGGAGCCACAGGTGGCGGCCGGGGCAGCACTGCACAAGCAGGACACCTACACGTGGCACATGCCGTGGCGGCTGCGCTGTCGCGGCCATCAAAGGGCCGCCTGGCAGGTGAGCTGTCAGAGCCTGGGGCCTGTGACAGCCGCGCGGCTGCGTCCCTGCTGCTGTTCCTGTCCAGCGCTGTGGGGGCAGCTCGTCAGAAAGCGGCTCGGCATGGCAGGAAGGCCAGCACTGGTGCAGTCATGCAGCAGCAGCAGCAGGCGGTGCTGCGCATGGCGCCTGGGGTGTGGTCGAGCCTTGCTGCAGCTGCAGTACGAGACCTATCAGGCGTACCGCCTGACAGGCTGGTCGCGCTGGCGCAGGCCCTGGCGCGACATGGCTGTGGGGGGCTAGGCACCTGGGCCCCCCCTCTGTTGCGAGCCCTCACTTCCCAGACCTTTCTCAGCAACGCATCTGCCGACCAGCTAGTGGATGCAGTGGGTGCGTTAGCCGCAGTACAGCCGCGGCACAAGCTGCTATACACCAACCCAACCTTTGCAGCAGTTGACGGAGGCCGTGACAGCAGCATTACCACTACCTGGGGCCCGCCAGAAGGTCTGGCGGCGTTCCTGGCTGCTGCTGGAGACCAGCTGGTGACCCTACTGCGGCCGCCCGTCACCTCGCCCACGCCAGCAGGCCGCCAACTGCTGAACACGAAGGAGCGAGTAGAAGTGGACCACAGCAGCACGGGACAGGCTGTGTTACACAGCTGTGTCAGCAGTAGCGGCAGCAGCAGCAGCTCCTTTTCAGGTGCCCGCCTGACTGCCAGCCAGCTGGCTATGGTCTGCAAGGCATATGCACAGCTGGGCCAGCCCCACCCTGCGCTGGCAAAGGTCCTCCAGGAAGAATTGGTGGTGGGGCTGGAGGGCCCGTGGGGTCTGCGAGGCACCTCGCACACTGCACACCTGCTGCCCGTGTGTGAGGCGTCACTCGCGCTGATGCAGCTGCGTGGCCCCCGGACCGCACTGGCCCGCCGGGTGGTGTCCCTGGCGGGGGCGTCAACTCTGCGCGCGGACGCGCGCACGCTGGTGCGCATGCTGCAGATCTCTGCGCACATCGTGGGGGCCGGAGCAATTCCTAACCACGGGCGGGAGGGTTATCAGGCGGGGCAGCAGGGCACTGGGCCTGTTGGTGGCTCAGCAGCAACACCAGCTGGAGCAGCCGTGCCGCTTGACCTGAAGGTTAGTGCCTTGGGGCTCGCGCGGCGTGTGGCTGCACAGCTGGAAGGAGAGGTGGGCTGCCTGCTGGCCAACGAGCTGGCCAGCATTCTGTCAGCTCTACAGCAGATCACAGCTGTCGACGGGGGTGGGGCCGGTAGCACATCCAGTGCAGCCCGCGCGCCAACCGGGGGCAGGGGCATGTCTCCTGCTGCCGCAACTGCAGTGTCCCTGCAGCGCTTGGGAGCAGCAGCGCTTGAGCAGCTGGGGCTGCGCCTTGACGACTCAGCACAGCCGGCCTCAAGTGATGACAGGCAGCAGCACAGCACCCGGCTGTACCAGCTGGTCTATGCAGTGCGAGGTGTACAGGCAGGGCTGGCCTTGGGGTCAGCCACACCACAGCTGAGCAGCATCCTTGTCCGCGCGGTATCAAAGCTGTTCAGGTCGCCGCTCGCCACCGATGCCAGCGCAATTCCAGCGCCCGAAGCGGCGCCAGGGAATGATACAGCTGCCACGAACACCGCGGTTGCTGCGGCCCTGGAGGGAGTACCCCCACGCCCCCTCCTGATGCCTCTGCCTCTGCCTCTGCTGGTGGATGTGGCACAAGTGGTTGCGGCTGTGCACACCAGCTTGGCACCAGACGTCCTGATGAACATCGCAGATGCCATCGTTGATGCCTGTGCTTCTCGAAGCCAGCAGCTGGGCACATCCCAAGCAGCACGCTTAGCGGCAGCCTACCAGGCTGCACGTGTGCCGCACCCGGGCCTGCACCAGGCGCTGGTGCAGCATGTGGCGGCGCATGCGGCATTCATGCCACCAGCCATGCTTGCCGACGTGCTGCAACCGCTGCATGCGTTGGCCCCCATCCCTGGTCACACTTTGGATGCCGTTATCACGGCGGCTCTCACGGGGCGGTCCTCATGGGCGCCCATGAAAACGTGTGACCAGCTGCTGGAGCTGGCGGCACTGGCGGTGCAGGCATGGCAGCCAGGGGCTTGTGAGTCAGCTTCAGAGGGGCACAGGGTCAGCACAGCGCTGCCTGCCGTTTGCGCCTATGCGGTGCGTCTGATCACGCAAGCACAACAGCATCAGGAGCAGGCAGCGGCAGCTGAGGAGGGTGTCACCGCGTCCAGTGGCAGCAGCAGGGAAGGGCGGCAGCAGAAAGAGGGCAGGGCCAGGGCTGTGACCGTGTTGCGGTCGCCAGGTGTGGTCAACCACAGCAGCATCGCGGCTGGAGGGTTGGGTGCGGGGCCACACGCGCAGCTGCTAGCACCGGCAACGATCAGCCAGCTGCTGTGCAGTGCGGCAGCAGCACCCGGCTTCCGCCACTCTGAGCTTGCAGCTGCATGCGCACGCGCGCTCGTCCGGTAGGCTGCTTCTTGCCCTATGGCTCCTGCACCTGATGGCTGAATATGTATTATGTGGCCTGAGCGCATGCCCCGAGCCTGCAGTGCAGACAGTGCATGCCGTGTGCATACTGTGCACGAGCACTTTAGATGTCTGCATAATGTGCATCCAGCACTAACACATACCTGGCACCAACATAACCGTGTGCCATTGCACCTGCAGGCCTGGGTCACTCACCCACTGCACTCCTGGGACCTGGACCTCCGCCACCTCAGCGCTCCTGTCCCTGGGCCTCTTAGACCCTGGGCCCCTGGCTCAACTCGCGGCTCGAGCGCCTGAGCTGCTGAGTGGCAGCTGCCTGCCAGCTCAGCTACTACAGCTGGCCGAGGGGTACGTGGCAGCAGGCGTGCGTGCTCGCCCCTTGGAGAAAACCGTCAGCAAGTACCTATCACTGGCTGCTCCTCTGCTGGAGCCGGCTCACGCACTGCGTGCGTCTGACTGGCTGAGGCGCCTGTCTGACAGCTGGGGCGTACAGGACCACCGGCTGTACGGCGCACTCGCTACGGCTGCGCTCACGCGCCCCCCACTGCACTCGCACGTCCCCCCGGCGCCTGCGGCAGCTGATGTCGGGTGTGGCCTGCAGCAGGGGCATGATGGTGGGGCGATGGCGTTCGCTGCAGCAAGGCCAGGCACGGCCGCGGCCTTCACCTTGGAGCAGCTGGTGCAGCTGGTGGGTGTCCCGAGCTGTGGTGCTGTGGTGCTGCCCATGGGGTCTTGCGTAACTTGCGTGCACGCTCACGGCTGCATGTACAGATGTTGCAGCAGCACCTTGGCTGCTGTATAAATGCATGATCTGAGCTACGACCGTGCTCACAGCCACACTTGTCGTACGGTGTCACTGCAAACAGGTGGGCGACGGCGTGGCAGCTCACCACTATCATGCCACCCTGTTCCGGGAGGTCGCGGCGCTGTTCGTGCAGCACGCTGGATGTCCAGCGGCAGGGTTGAAGCTGCTCAGCAGCTGGTCAGCCCTGGAGCAGGTGGCTGCAGGGTATGGCCTCGGGATGCGGTGGCCAGGAGCAGGTGCAGGAGCTGTAGCAGCCGCGGCCGCTGGGCACTCATCCACACTGAATGCCCTCGCACGCCATGCGATCACACTGCTGCAGGGCGGTGCATCTGGCATGGGTACTGCGATCAGCAGTACAGTCGCTGCGGACGCTCTTTCAGGCGACATGCCAGTGCCTGCAGTAGCAATGGCAGCAGCACCGCCACTGCCTTCATTAGCACATTTGCTGTGGGTCACGTCCTACTTGGGCCGCGGTGGGCTGGCAGGCATACTGCTGTCAGACATGTGTTGCACACCCAGCGGCCGCCAGTCAGGTACGCGGCCAGCAGGCAGGCACCAGCCGAGTGGGCCAGTGGCACATCTGCTGTCCATATGCGAGCCGCTGGTGCGCAGCGGGTTTGCGGATGCAACACCGCACGTGCAGCTGCGGCTGGTGCAGGCGTACGCGGGCCGCTTGGCTGCGGTCACCAGCGGCGGCAGTGGGCCGCACGGCGTGGATCACCAGCCTAGGGACAGTGAGCTGGGTCAAGTGATGGCTGCTGCTGTGCACCGCGCATCTCATTCCCTGGCTGCCGCAGTGACCGGCAGGTTGCTCTGCGCCTGGGCGGCCTGCGCGCTGCCCGGCAGGACAGCAGACAATGAGCCCGCTGGATCCTCGTCCTCGCCGGCCCAGCAGCACGCAGAGCACGGCGCAGGCGGCAGCCATCGCTGCGGTGGCAGTGCCTTAGGGGATGGTTGGCTGCTGGACCACATTGCAGCCCGGTTTGGGCAGGGTACAGCCAGTGCTGCTCCTAGTGTTGATGTGCCCAAACAGCAGGAGGACACACCCCCACTGCCAGGCTCGTCTAAGGATGCTGGCAGGCAGGCTGAGGAGGAGGCCGGGCAGGACTGGGCAGTAACTGCTGAAGAGGTGGGGCTGCTGGCCCTGGCCTTGGCAGCCCGCCTGGAATCCCATGCTGCAGCGAGCAGCATGCCTGCATCAGCATCCGCCTCAGCAGCAGCAGCAGCAGCAGCAGCAGCAGCAGCAGCAGCAAAATCAACAGTGTTTATAGACGCAGTGCCAGCTGGTTTCTTGGCCACGGCGTGTGAGGCTGTCTCACACCTGGCACGCGCGTCAAAGGAAGTGGCACAGGAGGGCGGCGGTGGCGATGCAGGCCGGATGCAGCTGCTGGTGCACGCACTGCGGGTGCTACGCAACAGGTTGGAGGCGTGCATGGCAGCTGCCAAGCAGCAGGGGCAGGTCCCAGGCACCGGTGAGGGTGACGGAGGGCAGCAGGGGGTGCTCCTGCAGCGGCTGCAGCGTGCGAGGGAGCGTGCGGTGGGTGCAGAGCAGGCCGTGGCATCACGGTTGCGACGGCGCGCTGCACTGCCCAGCTCTGCGCGCCGGGACGGGGTCAATGCGCAGCACGCCGACCGGCGGTTTTGATGGCCCGGTGGTCAGAGGGATATGCTGGCGGCTCGCTTCCTGCTGGGCAATGCTTTTGTAAGAGAGATGGTGGGGAAGGCCATGACGTGTGTGCCTGCACCCCACCAGTCATGCCACAACTCATTGCAAAGTCAACCTTCTTGCGTCGCTGTACTCACCCCCCCGTCTCAAACTGTTTCGGAACCAAATTGACTTGGTCAGGTAAACACCAAGAGCATGACTTTGTGTGCTATACCTTCAACTAGGCACATACAGCACACACCTGGTGTGTCCGCAGCCTATCACTATGACGTCTATGAGAGTCCCCAGTCATGCATAAGTCATGAATCAGAAACAGCCCATCCGCAGCGCAGCAGCCTACGCATGAAACTGGCCCCATGAATGCATGGCCCCTGCCTGTCCCTCGGTGGCATGCACCTCCTGGCCCCATACATACTTCGATACTTGCAGCATGCTGCTGCCCGCATGCACCTGTCGCACTGCACGCTAGCACGGCCGCTTGCTTGTGGTTTCAAATACCGATGGTGCCGCTGCCATGGCTGCCCTTGCTGCCACTGCTACCATTGCCGCCACCCGCATCGCCAGATGTGCCACACTTGACATGGAAGGTGATACCCTGGTGCTGGAAGCGCACAGAGTCAAGCTTGGCCATGTCATTGGACGCCTCCAGGCTCTGGAACAAGCTCATGGCGGAGTCACGGACACGGTCCCTCAGCACGTTGTCGTGTATGAATCCTGGTGCGCACACCTTCACCTGGTCGTCGCACAGCTCTTCACTGTACTGCCCAGCAAGGAATTGGAATGGATGCACCTCCTGCGCGCAGCAGGCAGCATCCCGCAGCACTCTCATTTGTGCGGACTGATGACCTCGCTGTTTCTCTGCTTCTTGCGGGTGCCCATCCCCAAGCACGCACGCCCCCAAATCCCGAAAGTCACGTGCCGACGTGTGGTATGAGTTGTCAATCATGCATGCCCAGACGCCACCCACCCAGAATGGCTTGTATGCGGGGGGTGGCAGCTTGCAGCCCAGACCCTGTGCCAGCAGGTCCCGCGCCGTGCACGCATCCTCAAACAGGAACGGGTCGCGCGCTGTCCACGCCTCCAGCGCGGTGGCTGGCATGCTGGCGATGGCCCCAAACTGCAGCACTGACTCGAAATCCATGTCTGCGGCCCTGAGGTGCAGCGTAAACAGGCTGGCAAACAGCCGGACATTGGGGTCGCCTGTGGCTGCTGCCAGGTCATCCAGCGCCATGACGCAGGCGCGTGTGTTCTTGTCACCAGGCAGGTCATCCATGTCTGGGTCCCAGCTGCCACTGATAGGCTCCGCCCCCCCTGGCATACTGCACGGCACAAACATGGCAGCCAGCTGGCTGTACAACTGCTCAAACTGGGCCACTGCCATGTCTGCTGTGGCGTACAAGGTCCAGTGCTGCCCACATTCAATAGCCTCGTCAGACCCTTGCAGGCGGAGCCGCAGCGGGCCATCGCTAGCAAAGCGCAGGCCGGGGGGCAAGGGCGTGTGCGGCACGGTGGCTCCACACCCAGGCACCGCGAGACCAAGGTACTGGACGGCAGCGGCACTCAGGCCAGGGGGTGGCGCAAAGAATGATACGCCCAGGATTGGCCGCGTGCCCTGAGGCTGTGCCTTCAGGGCATACACCTTCTGGCCGTCAACCATGTCGCAGCTGACATCTCCATCCACTGGCCGCCCACTGGCCCGGCTCCAGTTCAGCCCAGCCTGCACCCGGTGTAGGGGGGTGGCAGGGGTGACATCCATCGATCCCTGCGCCCAAGCGCCAGCAAATATGTTGTTGCCCCCCCGCTAGCCTCACATGGAGTTAAGAAAGAGGCCTGAAGTTGTTGCTAGCCAGTTTGTATGTTCGGCCGGCTCCTGCATGGATGCCGTGGTATGCGTGTGGCCACAGGCAAGCTACAGAGTGCACGCTCCTCATGGATGGGCATCCAGTTGCTACGATACGTAGCCATGTGCAGGATGTATGTGCAGGCTGTTGCTGCTGCTCAAGAGGTGCAGCATAGGGTTAGCCCATGCCGTCCTCCATAGCCAACTGTTTGAATTGACAGAAAGGTGAATCGGAGCTTGCAAGGCTCACCTGCGGGAGCTGATGATGACTTGAAGACGGCTCCCTGGCCCTTCAGATAGGTTTGGCTTGGGCCTGCTGGGCAGCCTGAGCAGCAGGACGCGGTGTTGTGATTTGGTACACGAGCAGCAGGATGGGCATGGTCTTGTATGCATGATGAACAAGCGTGCAGCAGCAGCAGCAGCAGCAGCAGCAGCAGCAGCAGCAGCAGCAAGTGGCCAGCTAAGTTGATCTGGCCAATGAGACATGAAGAGTGTCGCGAGCCTAACCGCGTGCCGGTCTTTGACTTTTTTTGAGCTGCTATGAACGAATTGTAGGAGCTGCGCTATCGCATGTAAACGTGCATCTAAACTATGAGTGCCAGGACGGCTAGGCAGCAGCGGCTCGATCAACAGGTGAACACAGTCGTTTTAGACGTCAAGCTCGTGGCTCAGGGTCTTCTGGAAGCTTCCGCTTTGCAGAATGGACAACCCCAGCGCATCTGGGAGCAGGCAAGTGACCGAAACTTGTAGCTAGCTGATGGCCGTATAGGTCTCATAAACCATCCAACAGGGTTTGACAAGCCAGAGTAGCATCATGCTTGCATCCATGGGCCCACATGCGCGCGTGATGCAAGCCATGCCATACATGCTCTAATCCCAAACTCCTGATGGTGATGAAGCATGCGTGTAGGTGGCGGCAGCATGGCGTGCGCTGGCCCTGACGTCTGCACCGGCACCACAAGAGGTACAGCGCGCGGCGCGCCTCACGCGCTGCATGCTGGCCCTGGTCCAGCACCTGACACCCGTGATGGCCTCAGGCGCTGCCGCTGGCCCGAGCAGCAGCACCGCCGCAGCGCCAGCAGCAGCGGGTGTGCGTCCCCAGGACGTGGCGCTGGTGGAGGGCCTGCTGCGCTCCAAGGCGTTGCAGGAAAGCATGTGGGCGCTGCACCGCCTCATGCCAGTGCACACTGCTGCCTCTAAGGATGCGCCATGCAGCTGCTGCCAGCCGGACAACCCGGCCTGGGCCAGCACAGTGGTGTTTGAGATACGCGCAGCTGGTCACGCAGCCGCCAGCACAAGCAGCAGCAGTGCCAGCGCTGCATCAGCATCACAGTCGGCCCAAAACCGTGTATGCATGGCTGTGGCTGTGGACGCGCTGATGCGCCGGGTGCTGGTGGTGGTGTTGTGGGTGTGCGTATGGGTGGAAAGGGCGATGGCTGCAGCCGACGCACAGGCAGCAGGTGTGGATGGGGGGATGCGGGCGCGGCTGCAGCAGCTGCACGTGGATGCAGTGCACCAGCTGTACAGTGGTCCTCAAGACAAGCCAAGCTCTCGGACCATGTTGCCCTCCCTCCCTGTGCTACACCAATACTTGCACAACACGATTGAGGCCAGCACGGGGGGTCCTCGGCTGATGCAGGGCCCGCCGGGGATGCCCCGCTGGGGCCTGGTGCTGCCAGCTGTGGTGAGTCTTGCCGATGTTGTCTTGATGCCATACCCAACCTGCGTGTATGTGCGCACGCCTCGATGCAGCTGTTGTGTGCACATGTGATGCGCATTGGCAGCGACCGTGCAAGCTGCCCGCCGGCTGGCATGGTGACCAGGTCAACTCATGTGCTGATGCCCACACATGCGTGCGCAGGGCTCTGCAGCTGAGGCCTACCAGCGACTGACGGCATTGGTCAATGCCGAGATGTGTATGGCAGTGCGTGCAGCAGAGACCATCGTCAAGGAGGGTTACGCGCGCGAGGTGATGGCTTCGCATCGCGTCGCGGTAGTCACCACACCTGCAGGCGTGCTGGATACTGCAAAGACCGTCGAGTCCATCATGAAAGCGTGGCCGGGGTTCGTCCCAGCGCCGGGCATGCCCCCGCCCGCAGCGCTCGTGGCGCGTGCTGTACGGACAATGACCCTTGTGTGGCGCCTGGCAGCAGCCGGCGACAGCGCAAACCTGTCTGCTTATGGAGATGCAGCTGCAGGTGGTGCACTGGACATTTTGGAGCTTGACGCAAAGAGGTGCTTCGCGGTGCAGCCAGCAGGCAGCCTGCTGGAGGGCAGGGCTGGGACGTCCGCTGCCGCAGGGTGAAGCACAGCTGCGGCAGCTGCAGTGCAGGGGCAGGCACGCCACATCCGGTTGTCAGAGGCCGGTGTGGCGGCGCTGGACTGTTTGGCAGCTCTGGCGATGGAGGATCAAGGTGTGGCGGGCGTGGTGCTGCTGCTGTATCATCAACTGTCAAGTGCCATGTGCTCACTGTGCCGTTACTTGCCATGTGCTGCCTGAGGGGGGACCATACATTGCATCTGTCTGCCGAGTGGATCATGTGCCAATGCGCCTCAAAACACGTAGGTCCTTCATGACCACATGCCCGCTCATGACCGCTGCACGCAATTGTGACATGCGTGCAGGTGTGCTGGATGTGAGTAGGTACTTCTGGATGCCTGCTATCGGCGCACCTGATGAGGAAGCAGACTGCCGGGTCGTCCTGTGCAGGATCGCGAGGGCAGGGGACCTTGATGAGGCCGCCTTTGCTGTTGGCGCTGGCCGCCCTCACGCCCCGCGCGCGTGCATCTCTGCTGCCGTTGTGCTCCTCAACGCGCTCTCGTACCGGCTGGGCTACTGGACAAACGGGGCCAGGCTGCAGGGGAGGGTGCATCAACCCGTTGCCCAAATGGAGCATGCGGATTTCACATCAATGGCAGCGGACGTGCGCCCCATGCTGCAGCGTGTGCTGGTGCCCCTGGAAGACGCGCTGCGGCAGCAGCCGGATGCTGCCGGCGTTGTGCGTGTGCTGGCGGCTGTGGCGTCGCCGGCAGATGTTGCAGCGGCCCTCATGGCCTCACTCGCAGCCCTGCAGGGCATGTTTGCTGCAACGCTGGAGCTGCGCTTTGGGGACATCCCCTTGCACACAGTGCTGGATGCACGAGTGCGGCCGCTGGCCACGTGCTGCATCATCACACGCGCACTTGCAACCTGGCTGTGCAGCGGTCCAGAGGCATGGGACGCTGCACAGGAGGCGTTGCGCCATGCGCTGGCCCAGTTCCGCGTGTGCAGAGTGCTGACACGGGTGAAACGGCTTGCGCCCGCTCGTGCGTGGGGCCCTGCATGCACTGTGGGATGAAGCCGTGAGCGCCCGAGTACATACCACCATATCTGGGCAGTATATAGTATGTATTGATTGCCATCTGTGCCCATCTGTGCATATCATGGACATTTGTGCGGGGGTGTATCATGTTGTAAGCCTCACGCTCACGAACGGCTATTACTGCTGGGCCTTTGACTACTGCTCACTGCGCCTGGCGCATGCAGGTCCTGCGCACGCTAGGCAGCAGATCTCCCGAGGGCGCTGAATGCAGGACGGGCACAGCTGACCCCGCCACATGCGCCATGGTGTGGACCTGCCTGGAGGTGCTGGACCCCCCACATATCGCTGTCCTGTCCTCAGCCCTACTGGGGACGCTCGTCTCACATGTCAAGAGCGCAGGGCAGGCAGGGCCATCCGCCGCATGCATGCAGGACGACTCAAAGCAGCTGTTGTGCAACCAGCTGGCGCGCAACATGCTGGATGCCTGGGTGCACGTCCACCAGGCCTGCACCCTCCTCTCCAAGGCAGTGCAACCCCTGGCAGCGAGTTCGCCTTTCCAGCAGCTGCCGCAGCAGGACGCGTGCGAAGCGGTCGCAGCGGTGCTGCTGCTCCCTTCGCTGGACCCGTCCACCGCGGGCCTGCGGCTGAGGTGCCCCGTGACGCTGTCAGCAGCCCTGCTGCTGTACGCGCATGAGTGGGTGGACCATCTGCTCAAAACTGTGCATGTTGCAGGTGTTGCGGCGGCTGTCGGTGGCCTCTTCATGGAGCGTCAATCTTTTGTGTTGGGGTGCCTGTACCAGCTGGCAGAGTGCCTGCCCGTGCACCTGGCACACTGGGTGGCGGCTGCAACTGGCCAGGCACTGGATGCCGTGGTGGATCGCTGCATGCCGCAGCAGGGCGCGGAGCAGGCGGGCCTGGCAGCGCCCAGCCTGCGTCGCGTGTACGCGGTACTAGCCCCCGTGGCGGATGGGGAGCAGGATGGCAGCAGCCAGCGTGATTTACCGAACCTAGCGCGCGAGCTGGAAGGGCAGTCGCTGCTGGCGCACATACGCGGCCGTGCATTCCAGGCGCTATGGGACTAGAAGGGCGCTGTGTGCACCCGGCTGGTCTCAGAGCTGCGTGCGGCGGCGTGCAGCAGCATGCAAGGGGGCAAGGAGCTTGTGGCTGCATTCCAGGCAGGAGAGGGGCAGGGCAGAAAGGGGGCGCATGGCCCCTTGGCGCGCTGCGCCACGGCTGACCAGCTGGAGGGTGTGGTGGACGGGCTGAGGGCGGCAGCTGGGCTGCGCAAGAGCACGGTAGAGGAGCAGTGGGGTGAGCTGATGTCTAAGATGGGGGAGCTGGGCATAGGCGGTGATGGGTCGTCAGACGACGGCTCTGGAGAGTCGGAGACAGATTCTGAGACGAGGGAGCAGGAAGAGTGCAACGAGCTGCTTGCTTTCATGAAGAGAATGGCCAAGGTAAAGGTGGCCAAGCGATGAGCTGCTGCTGCCTGCACCCAGCCGAGTGGCGCCCACCTGCACCTGCAGCTGGCCGGGGCCATGTGCATGTGGACGGCCACATGTGTGTGTGTGTGTGTGTGTGTTACATCGTACGCACAAGTTGGCGCATAGACGCCTGCCGCGAAGCAGGATTGACAAAGGGGGGTTGGTCTGAACAGACTAAAGTTGCAGGAGTGGTCCCAGATAACTCTAGCTGGACAGGCCAGGAGGCCAACAAACCAGGTAGCAATAAGGAAAGCATGGATATGGCTGGAAAACCTAAAGCCACTAGCTTGATGGCATAGCAAGATTAAACCTAAGTGTGCAGGCGCTGATTGAGCGCCATACCTGATGCGCATGTCACAGCATTTGTGCTTTTAGCGCCAAAACGTCCGGCAAGCGCCATAATAGATGCGCATGTCATGACATTCGTGCGATAAGCGCCAAATCGTCCGACGCATGCAGTCAACCACAAAACATAGTACATACCCTACATGCTATTAGTCTGGCTGTCTGCATTAGCATCATCTGCCTGTTTGGCCTGCATGAGTGCCACCGCCTGAAGGCGCTGCGACCTCCGCGGTGCTGCTGCCTCTGGTGGCGTCGCCG
>BDCZ01000360.1:5225-33715 GCA_001662365.1 Chlamydomonas applanata | reverse complement strand
GCCTGCACACTGCGCAGGCCCACTGCGGGACACATGGCCGAGGAGGCTTGCGGGAACGGAGTGAGCAAGTGTGTTGCGCAGCTGAGCGTGAATGTGCATGTATGCACGCCTTGCATGCATGCACGCCTTGCTTGCCACGTTTTCATACCTCGGAACAGCCCAAGCAGCTCGCCCGCGCCCCGCTTTGCAGCCGCTGAGTACCCCGCTGTGCCGCGTACCCCGCAGCTGAAGCCGCCCATGGTGCAGGAGCATCTCTGAGCCATGGCGCTGGCATTGCCAGCCCCCTGTGTGTGCTGCATGGGCGGCCGGGCAGCTGGGCTGGGGCGCCGCTGGCGTGCGCGACAGCTGGCGTGCGACTGTGGCTTGGCAGCGGGTGGGCGCATGAGCTGAACACCAGAAACGCTCCGAGGACTGGGGGGCCAACTGCTGGTGCACGGGTGGGCACGGACCCGTGTGTGTGTGTGTGTGCAGCCGCTGTGAAGCCTGCTTCGCTGGCCCGCCTGCTGTGCGGATGTTACAGTGCGTGCCCGAGTTGCACCACAGAGGTACCCATGCCACCCATGCTTCTGGCTGTGGTTTTGTGGGGTTGTATGCATCCCGTGTGCTTTTTATGGACGCATCTGTACTGGCAAGCACTGCTGGGACTGCGGCAGCTCTGCAGCAGTGCTGTGCAGCTGCTCGTCAATGGAACGGCATATGGCCAGCTGCATGTGCACACCTGTGGTGACGGAGGGAAGGACGGCAAGCTGCTGCCTGTTGTTTGCACAGGTAGGACAGGTGCAGGTGGCGCTTGAATCTCATACTACCATGAGCATAATGTGCTCAGCATGCTGTGCAATCCTTCAATCGACTATCGATGTTCAGGCATTTCTTGAACAACAGACAAAGCAGATTTGCTTCCTGCCAAGCGCCTGGCCTGTTTCTCAACCCGCTTCATCCACTTTGCACTGGTCAACTCGCTTGGGATGTGCGGTATAACAGAAGGCTGACATACAGATCGATGGGCCTAACGCTAACACCACGAAGGGAACAACTAGCAACCACAGCAGCACGAATCGGCTGGCTGAGATCTTGCGCTGACAGCACCAGTCTGAGCTTGACAGCTAGCAACCTGCTCTCGGCTACACGCTATGAGCATATAACATAACTCCCATGGCCAGTGCAGTTGGTGATCTGGTCGATGGAGATGTGGGTGCCGCTGCTTCACATGTGAGTGGTAAAATGTGCGTGTAGATGGTGCAGGCATGGCGCATGGGACACACAGGTGCATCATGCATGCAACGTGCGTGCCGCATGGTGCGTGCACAACGCTGCATGTCCCACATACTACACCATGTCTGCGGGTGCCTGTGGGCGGATGCGGCTCATGCGGGCCACACCACACAGTCATCAGGCTGCATAATGCGGGCTGCTCAATGTCAGTCAGCTGCTGGCACCATGCACCGGCCTGCAGGCCTCATACATCCCAAGCGGGCTGCTCCCGGCTGAGCGGTGGCCACCTACATGCGTGACACAGTTCAGCCTTCCTGG
The DNA here is from genome assembly GCA_001662365.1 of Chlamydomonas applanata. Taxonomy (NCBI): domain Eukaryota; kingdom Viridiplantae; phylum Chlorophyta; class Chlorophyceae; order Chlamydomonadales; family Chlamydomonadaceae; genus Chlamydomonas; species Chlamydomonas applanata. The sequence continues at coordinate 32,185 of BDCZ01000360.1, read as the reverse complement.
CAGCAGCGGCCATGGACAGGAGCTTGTACCAGAGGTGCTTGGATGGTGCTGAATTCATATCACGCAGGACTGCAGGGGATGGATTTTGGACGGTGCTGTGTGCATGCATGTCACACAGAACTGCATGGGGCGGGTTCATGTGTGTGCTCTCATCACTGCAGCCAGGCGCCATGCAAATGCCTCCAGGGGAGAATGCTGTGGCGGGGTCCAGCACAACCAGTGGTCCTGGAAAAACATGTGAATGTTAAAACATGCTGTACTGATATGTTCGGCCCACTCGACTCACCCACACCACAGGAAGAGCTGGCCATGTGCCCAGAGCTGCTGGCGCTGCTGTACACGCCACGCAAAGTGCTGTGCGCGCTGTGGCAGCTGCAGCGCTGGTGGCAGCGCGAGCTGGCGGCAGCAGCTACAGCTGGATCCCCAGCGGGCCAGGAGCACCAGCCACCACAGCCGCAGGCAGCTGTACAGGTCGCTCTGGCGCACTGGTGCTGGTGCAGCAGGAAGGACGCATGGTCATGCGGCGCGTGCAGTCCCTGTATTGCAGCTTGCAGACAGCAGACTCCCAGCCGGCAGAAGCGGGATTGTTGGCAGATCAGCCCGGCGCGGATGCAGGGTCGCCACAGCACGTGCCTGATCAGCTGCGGCTGCTGCTGGATGGGGACCGGTCTGTGGGCATCAGCCATGTATGCAGCCTGGAGCTGCATCAGCTGTCACGCGTGGTGCTGTGCGATGTGTGCTGTGAGGCATCGTGGCGTGTGGCACAGCGGCGCGCACATCCGCTTGCACGCACTGGCGTGCTGCATGCAGTGCACCGCATGAGCAGGCACCTGGCATGCTACAAAGTGCTGGCAGTGCTGGCAGTGCTGGCAGTACAGCGGTACAGCATGGCAGTGCAGGGTGCTGGTGCAGCTTCAGCACATGGGCCACAGGAGGCTGAGCTGCTGGTACCAGCCAATGAGGCTCTACAAGGCCTGTTGCTCATGGACTTGCAGAGTGTTGTGAGTAGCGAGCTGCTGCAGAGAGTGCAGGCGCTGCCTGTGCTGGCTTATGCTGAGGCAGCTGCGGCAGCTGCCTTCTGGGAGCGGAAGCTGAGAGCTAATGATGGAGCTGAGCCACTGGAACCAACCAGCTTGGAGGCGACTGCAGGCGGTGCTGGCGGCGGTTCCGTCCCAAGCGAGCCCAAACACGCAGCAGCAGGTGCAGCTGCCAGCAGCAGGGGCGCAGGGGCAGGCAGCACAGGAGAGCAGGGCATCACTGTAAACTCCAGCAGAGAAGGAGACAGATCCCACCGAGGCAGCAGCCCAGCGTCAGGCAGGGTCAAGGTCAGTGAAAGGGAGCTGGACAGGGAGCGAGACAGGAGCCGGGGCAGCACCAGGGACACGGACAGAGACAGGGACAGGGACATGGAAAGGGACAAAGGCAGAGGCAGGGACAGGGACAAAGGCAGAGACAGGGACAGGGACAGGGACGGGGACAGGAGCCGGGGCAGCACCAGATACAGGGACAGGGACGGAGATGGCAAGGACAGTGGCAGGCACCATAATCGTGCCAGGCACCTGGACAGGGACCGGGACCGAAGCAGGGACAAGGACAGGGACAGGGAGCAGCACAGCCACAGAGCTAGGGAGAGCAACAGAGACGAGAGGTACGATAGTCATGACCGCACGGGTGGCAGGGGCAGAGGGGGAGACAGGGACAGGCTTGAGACACGCGGTGCAGACGGACATCGGCGGCACTCGCGCTCGCGTTCACCGCCATCGCGTCACCAGCTGAAGCACACAGACCCTGATGCTGCGGCCCGCGCAGCGCCTGTGCCAGGGCGGGATGGCCCCACTGCAATCCCGGACATTGTAGCACGGCAGGGCAGGAGCACCCAGGAGGACCGGTGGCAGCGCTGTGCCGACACGGCAGCACGCGAGATGTTTGCGCCTGTGTCTGACAACCCCGTCGTTGAGGATCTTCTGCGCCAGTTGCGGGAAGCGGACCACAAAACACGCTTCCACACCCTACGCAACATCGCCATACATATGTTTGACCGCGACCCCACACCCTTATCTGAGATCTGCAAGTGCATTGTGCTTGTCCTGGCACCCAGGTGGGAGTGCAGGCAAGAGGACAGGCACTTTCAGCATGCATGCTGGGCGCACAGCTGCATACCTGCATGCCCACGTGCCTGCTGCTATCCATACGGTTTGCCTGCAGCCGTACCTTTGTGGGCCCCACATGCTTGCACTGTGTGTAGCATGCTCTTGGCTTGCTGCAGCACCCTGCAGTGCTTGAATGGCACCGCTGCTAGCTTTGGGAGTGGTTGCAACCATACCATACTGTACGCTCCCAGACTTGCAATTATGTATGCAACTCACGTCTGTGGCCGCTTTGCTCGTTGCTCTCCAGGTGGTGGTATGACAACGGAGCTCCGTGTGATGTGTGCTGCGCCACCGCATCAGCCTGCTTCAAATGTGCGACCACCCATGCGTGCGGCGACAGGGCCGCATTGGAAGTGGAGCTGCGGTGCATGAGCCATGACATGGTTGCATGGCTGCGGCGCCTGGCTGCCACCGACCACCTGAATGGCCTCGTCACCTGCGTCCTAAATGATTATGGTGTGCCATACGCCCAACTGGACCTGCACGCCTTTGTGCGCCGGCACCTGCAACAGCCGCCTGCGCCACCTGCTGTGCTCATAGAGGCCCCAGCTGCACAGCCAGCAGGCCAGCAGGGCCCCACTACAGAGCCGCCTACGGGTGCTGGCAGTTTGGTGTCAGTGCCAGCACCTGCACCAGGGCCAGTTTCACCACGTGCCCCTTATACCGCTCACCGGGTTGTAGCCTCTCCCGAGACATCCACAGCCTCTGCTGCAGCTGTGCACGGGCCACCAACCCTGTTTGGTCCTGGGGGCCAGCCTGGCAATCGCTGGGTGATGGACATGGGCCGGCTTGTCCCTGTGTCTGACGACCCAGCGATCAGGGTTATACTGGCTGGGTTCACCAACACTGCAGCAGACACAGACTGCAGAATCCGGGCGGCTGTGTTTTCGGCCCTCGTGGCATCGGTATCAATAATGCGGCCAGGGGATTTAGTCAGCTCGTTGTGTTTTGAGATCATGGTTAACATACTAACGCACAGGTGGCAGCACGGCCCCGCCGGCCCCTGTTCGGCCAGCCAGGCTGACTGCTACAGGGCAGCTGTCAGACACTCACGCGTGCCTCCCCAGGAGGTTGAGCGCCTGACAGCCGCACCTGACTGGCTGCCAGCGATGATGGCAGCGTACAGCCGAGGCTTTGTGACCTGCCGCCCTGATTCGACAGTGCCTGGGACCTTCATAGCGTGCCTGGACCTGCATGCCTTGGTCACGCACTCGCTGGAACTGCAGCGGAGATCCTAGCCATCACACAACGCATGACAATGTGCGTGTGGAGGGTGTAGGGAAGTGGAGCAGGCGCTCGAGATGAGCAGCGCCCTGTTGCGATGCTATGGCAGGTATGTGCGTGTGTGTGTGTTTACATCGTACGCCCAAGTTGGCGCATAGACGCTTGCCGCGAAGCAGGATTGACAAAGGGGGGTTGGTCTGAACAGACCGAAAGTTGCAGGAGTAGTCCCAGATAACTCTAGTTGGACAGGCCAGGAGGCCAGCAAACTAGGTAGCAAATAGGAAAGCATGGATCTGGCTGGAAAACCTAAAGCCACTAGCTTGGTGGCATAGCAAGTCCAAACCTGAGTGCGCATGCGCTAATTGAGCGCCATACCTGATGCGCATGTCACAACATTTGTGCTTTGAGCGCCAAAACGTCCGGCGAGCGCCATAGTAGATGCGCACGTCACAACATTCGTGCGATAAGCGCCAAATCGTTTGCCGCATGCAGCCAACCACACAACATAGTACATACCCTACATGCTATGAGTCAGGCTGTCCACATTAGCATCATCCGCCTGTTTGGCCTGCAGAGCGCCACCGCCTTAAGGCGCTGCGACCTCCGCGGTGCTGCTGCCTCTGGTGGCGTCTCCACATCCGCTGACCCATCGCGGATGCGCTGGACCAGTGCGGCCCATGTGGTCGCGTCCTGCGTCTTCTGCTGCCTCTGCTGCTTTGGTTGCTGTGTTGTGGGAAACCCTTCAGTGGGGGCAGTGGCGGTGGCAGGCGCAGCGGTTGGTGCAGGGGCCGGAGGGCGTGGTAGAGGGGGCGGTGGCGGGCGTGGTGGTGGGGGTGGCGGTGGGGGTTGCGGCGGCGCACACCCACGCCACACCCGGGGACAGGGGCTGGCCATCGCCCCGGCGCTGCACTCCATGATGCCAGATACCGCCTGGACCATCATGTTGTAGCTGCCACTAGCTGGGATGTCAGGTTGAGCCGGGTAGGCGGGTCAAGGGCCAGCTGCATGCACCCATGCGGCATAAGCCACACGGGCATATGGGCACCATGCCCCGATTTTTGAACTTTGGCGCAGCATCAGCCATTTAATAAGGCGACGCTGCATGCCTAATTAATTGTCTAGTGTGGAAGTGTGTGGAAGAGCGCGGGGGCTGCTGGTCCCGTTGTGCGCAGCGAGCCATGCTTGTGTGGCAGGTGGCCTGGGGCCATGCTTCGTTGTTCTGTACACATGGACAGTTGGGCACCAGCGCGTTGGCAGGGCGGCGGAGGGAGAGTGAGGTCGAATGAGGGAGGGGGCCCGTGGAGGCAATCACGGGTGGCAATTCATCATCTTGTACCTGGATTTGAGCTGTACAGCTGCCTACAATATGCTATCACATGCCAGGGCGCACACACCATGTGTGAGGGTACTCGTACAGCTGCAAGGAGCTGCATGAACCGCTCTGCTGGAGGGATCTGTTGGTTGCGTGAGATGCTACTGCGAGCGGTACTGCCAACTGCTACTGCAAGATGAGGCTGCCAATGGGACATGTGTGGCGACGTGTGGCCTTTCCAACCTTTGCCAATCTCAGAGACATGTTTTGCCATGTTTCACTATGCAACCCAAAACAATGGCACTTGGTCAACTCCTTGCTTAGTTGCTTTGAAACACCAGCAACAGGAACAGCCTGCCAGTGCTGCAGACCTGGTACAAACACGTACTGCAACCCACCACCGCTGCAGCCGTCAGCGCCAGCGGTCCTGGCATTGTCGCCTGCTGCGCCTGCCCCAGCTACTAGCGCCAGACCCATAGCAGCGACGTCAGCTGCAGTACTGCACACGCAGCTCAGGCACCAGGCAAAAGCCGCAGCGTGCGTGCAAGGCATTGGGTAGGGTTTGGTACCCCCCGCCGCGTTCGCTGTTCCAGTGTGTGTTGCGCCTCAGCCTGTATAACCATAACCATAACCCACCCGCTGCCTGTGTGCGGGGTGCCGCAGCTGCACACAGCGCATACCGCGACAGTTTGGGTTCATGCAATCTGTTGCAGGCTGTCTCGCAGCCGGCCCAGGTTCTGCTGCACCTCCGCCGCGAGCATGGCCGTGTCACCACCAGCCACCTGCACTGCAAGCAGTGTTTGGCGCACGAAGCCGCGCAGCGCTGAGTCCTGCAGGTCGGGCTGCGCCAGCACAACCAGCGCAGCCGTCACCGCACTTGGCGGTGCGCCACGCGATGCGTCCAGCGCGCCCCTGCACGCCTCCACCAACGCCTCAAGCAGTTCATGCCGCGCATTCGTGACGAGCAGCACGCACTCTGCCGCGTCCCAGCTGCGCGCACACGCGCGCACCACCTCCCATGCCAATGCTGCACCCCCCGCACTGCCTGGCCCAGCGCCTGCTGCACCAGCAGCTGCATTGGCTGCACCACCACCCGGCAGCTGCTCGGCTGGTGGGATGGGACCCCGTCCGGCAGCCGGCATGCCTGCTCCAGCAGCTGCAGCGCACGCAGCTGGAGCGGGGCTCGGAGCCTCAGCCCTGCCGCCTGCGGCGCCCATTGCTGGCATGCCTGGGGCCTGTCCATCCCCCGTTCCCCCGTCCCCCACTTCCCGGTCCCCCAGACCTCTGCCCTCAGCTGGTGCTGGGTCGGGTGCACCTGCGTGTGCACCTCCCGGCGCGCTTTCGTTGGGCTGGGCAGGTGGGGCACGGCCCTTTTTGACAACAGCAGCCCTGCCTGCACCAGATCCACCGCCTCCAACTTCCCGCTCATGTCCTGGCTGCTGCTGCACGGTCAGTGCTGGCCACTCCTGCGCCGATTGCTTGCTGTGCTTGGCGGCGTGCTGCGGCTGCGTGCCGCGCTTGCGGCCGCCCGGTGCTGATCGCGCCACTGGCCGCCGCCGGCCCACCACAAACGTCTTATCCTCCTCCTCACTGTCCTCCTCAACTTCGACCTCCTCCTCCTCCTTTTCTTCCTGCCTGTATTTTCCCTCCTCCTCGCGGCCATGCTCCTCCCCACCAGCATTGCCTGGCTCCTTCTGACCACCTGCGCCATCATCTAGGCCATGAGCAGCTGCACTGGATTTGGGTTCAGGCGCCACCTGCACCTCCTACACCAGGGGCACCTCCCCGGCTGCTGACACCCGCCGGCAGTGGCCTGTGAGGCGAAGGTGGCGGGCGTTGCTGCACGCGCGGATGCCAGGGTCGGTCATATCATCACTCGTCAGCACAATCCTGCGGTCGTCGCCACTCATCCGGGCATGCAGGCTGTACGTGACAGGCCCCTGAGGCAGGCCATCCACTGCTGCCTTCGCTGTACCAGGTACAGCTACAAAATGCAGACCCAGCCGGTCCCCCTCACGCAGCTCTTTTCCCAGCAGCTGCGTTGCCATGCCCCAGGCCATGTAGCTCATGAAAGAGCTGAGCCGTGGCCCGCCCTTGTGCAGCTGCAGCTGCAGCTCAGCCGGAGCCCAAGCTGCCGTGGCAGCAGACGCTTGACGTGCGCGTTTGGGCGCTGCCTTTGGCCGCGGCAGCGGCGGTGGCGCACCACCGTGCAGGTTCTGATGCCCGCCGTCAGCGGTGGTGCGCTTGTCAAGGCCCTGCCCAGCTACACTGGCCGCAGGGCCCGACGCAGCACCGGCGTGTGCATCAGCCAGGTGCAGGACCAGAGTTGGTGGTGCGTCAAATGGCTGCCCGCTGCCGCGTGCCAGCGCAGACCACGAATGGATCACCAGGTTGTCCCATGCCTTGTTGGCCCCCAGAGCGCTGCGGAAGGCACACGTGCGTGCATGTGCGACGAAGCGCAGCGTGGCTGCCAGCTCCACTGCCTGTGCCTGGCCAGGCACATCCAGCATCACATGCACAGGGACGAAGGCATGCGCAGCGGCACGTGAACCGTACGAGCTGTGCACCAACAGCTGGTCAAAAACGGCCATGGGCACGAACAGGCCCCTGCCTGCGCGGCGGATACAACGGTACTGTGCATCACGCGTGTCCGCAAACCAGAATGCCACCTCGGGTTGAGGGGCGTGGGGCGCTGCCTCGCCTGGCCCGCCGCTGCTCTGGGGCGGGTCCCTTCTGTTGCCGCCAAGCATCCCTGTGCCGTATGCGGGCGGGCCGGCCTGCACAGCGCCGTGCCGTATGCAGCCGGTATGCAGGGCATGCATGGGCACGTGTTAGGGCCCAACAAAGCAGCACAGACTGCTCTGCTGTGATGCCCACTCGCTGGCAGCTAGTGAGAATCCAGGCAATGCAGTACATCGCATGAGCACAAGACGCGTGGCTCCATGGGCTGCATGGCGCGACGCTGAATGCTCCATGCACGCCAATGCATTCCTGCAACTGCATGATGGATCTAGGCAACGCACAGAAGCAGCACCAGGTGCAGGACCCATATACCTGCTGATGTCCAAGCCCCTCCTGAAATCTCACCCGTAGCCTTGGGGACCTCAGCCCCCTCAAAAGGCATCTCCTGCTCCCCTGCTGGGATTCCATCCTGCAGCATGTGATGCAACATACGGGCACTGGTCAGATGTGCTGGTTATCAGGGAGGCAAGAGGGGCGGCAGGGCCTGTGGTGCCTGGGTCGCTGAAAAGGCTGTGGCAGTTGGCAAGTGGGAGGCGGGGGCCCGCCGAGCAGGGGGCACGTGGGCCCCAAAGCATGGCTGTGCCGTCCGAGGCAGCAAACAAATAGAGGCCCCCACCAACCTAGAGCCTACCTGCTGCATGCCATCCCCAGCAGCCTCCTTGTCGGCCAGCTCAGCCTGCAGCCAGCCGTTTGCGCTGCCCTGAATCAAAGCAAGTGCAAAAGCACAACCAACGAGGCAGGAGAGCATACACCCAGTCACGTTGGGGCTTCCAAGAGGCAAAAGGGGTGGCTATGCATGGCAGCATGCATGCGTTTAGGAGGCCTAACGCCTCCTTCTGTGGGTGTTTTCAGTGTGGTATTGGCAATTGTGAGCTACTATGTATTCTGCCTTGTAGACCTGGTTTTTGGACCCCGGCATTAGTAAAGTTGGATGAAACCGTATTTTAATGTTTAGCCTTAAAGCAACGATTAAAGTTCAGTATGAACTTTAATCTCTGCTTTAACGATTAAACATTAAAGTTCAGTATGAAGTTCATAGTGAACTTACGGTTTCAGCCAACCTTAGGCATTAGACGGTGGTCCTGCTTCTTCTTGGGGTTGCTCTGGAAATACAATTGAAAAACCCTAGGAGGAACTGTAGGGCGGCCCTCTGACACCAGAAGAGAAAGAATTTATCAAGGAGATTAGCTGTTAGAAATGGCCGCCCAAAACCGGGTAAATCCGAAATTTAACTAAACGTTAAATTTAGGATTTAGCTATTTTTACTCCCTTTCGAAAATTTAAAATTTTCGAAAGGTAAAATGTTTATCGTAGAGTTAGCCAAAACCGTATTAATTTAGATAAACGTTTAAAAATACGGTTTCGGCGCACCGCTGCGAGTTTTTTAAAAATGTATCGTAAAGATAAGAAGTTCTTACGAAGAACGTATATCAGATCCATCTTATACTATCTGTGAAAATAGATTGTATAAAGAATTCACCAATTTAAAAAATCTATGATTTTTCGAAACTTTAAAAGTCACAAAAAAAAAAATTTACATGCTGGATCCCAAAATTTCTTTTGAGTAATCAAAAGATTGCTTGAAGCCGCAAAATGATTTACGATCATTTGAAATGATTTCAATTATCTTTGTTGCTACTGCAGCTTCATTAAAAACATCAACGACATCACTCATTGGAATTTCTTTGATCTTTTTCTCGTAAAATACCATAAGTGTTTTTTCCTTGACAAATAAGACATTCATCCACACTTGATCATCTCCCTTTCTGACAAGCACAGAATCCCTAGCATGTGACGGATTTCATGCATCAACCGTTCCGTACAATGCACCCGGTGGTGCACGGTCCGGTATACTAAATAAGAGGCTTGGTTGTAGCCTCCGGCACGCAAATCCAGCATGTCATGGTACGAGTGCGGTGGCTGGTTCAGTTGCGGGCCACAGTGCCCTCACCTGCTGATGAGCGTCCATGGAACTTAGTACTGTAGTCCTTGGCTGCTTGGGTATGGGCAGCATACAGTAGGGCACACTGGCCGCTATTGAATCATCTCATGCATGCTTGGAGCTGTGCGTGCATGTACTGTGGGGGACAGCAGGGCCCCGGAGAGCGCCACAATAGTGCTGTACTGCCTCACAAGTGTATGGCAACTGTACCTTGTGCTTCCAATATGGCATGGCAGCACTGCCCACAGTTTGCAGTGATACAATGTAGCTTGTCCAGGCCGTACACGTAAGCTTGACATAGGCTGCCGTGGGTGGCCCCTGCCGCTGGGGTATGGCTTCGGGACTTCCTGAGGGTGCAGGTGCATGTGCAGCTGTACAAGGGCAGAGCAAGGGTCGGTGAAAGTTGGTGGTGTTTGTTGTTAGCATGGACTTACCAGCATGGGCCATACATCACACGAATCGGCCACGGCATCCTGACCGCGGCCTCATGCGTGGTCATGCGCTGCAAAGGGGCTGCCGTTCTTCTGCTGATGAGGGTTTGCTGCATGGGGATGATGCGCCTGCGTGTCTGCGTGCTGCATATGTGAGATCCCAACCCACCACAATAGTCAGTTTGGTCTCGCCCACGACCCTTCTGCAAGTTTCTAGCCATCCCACTCGTCACACCTCTGCTCTCTCAGATGAAAAACCCCGCATACACTTACCCGGAGGAAGTGTGCCGTCATAGCAGCCGACATGTATGCATTGTACATTCATTGCAAACTAACACGTCGCTGAGGGTTTGGGATACTAGTTTGGTCCGCATGCAAGCCGGTGCACATGTGGGGGGGCCCATGTATGTTAACAGCCAGTACGTGGTGCTCCATGTGCAGGCGCAATACAGGTGCCAATCGGCGTACACAGCATGCAGCTGCAGCATATGGTTGTATCCGTACACTCGATGCAGATGATCCCCAACGCTCTCAACCAACATTTAACCACCTCCCCGTCTAAGTCATATGCTGGACTGGATTAACTCTAATGTTCATTCTACTGACGTACTACAAATAATGTTTACAGCTAGGTGCAAGCATTTAGTTCACCAGCTGTCCCTTTATGGAGGCCAATCTGTGAATCAACTGACTTCTAGAGAAGCCATGTAAATAATGAGATCAGTCTCACTGTGGATCGCTGTGCTGCTGTGCTGGTGGCACATCGGCCTAAGTGAAACGCGCAGCGAGGATGAAGTCAACAAATACATGTCAGTACAGTGCGGTGCTGGTTAGATCTTGGGACTTATCTTAACAGATGCTCATCATTGACGCATTTGCCGTCCTCTCGCCCCTCACCAGTGACGCACTGGAACGGACACGGGTCACGAAGTGGAGCATGCCGGTACGGGGCTCGAGAGAGCATGGGCAGGGGTGTTGCATGATGCACTCATGCATGACAGCTGAGGGCTCCTGCGCATGCTCGTGTCCACCGGCATGTGTGCTGTCACCAGCCGCTATGCTGCGGCACACTGTTGTGTGCAGATCGACATGCGCATCAATGGCCTGGCGTACCTTGGCACGGCAGCGCGCCTGCGCCGTGTAGTTGACCTCATTATTGAAGGTGTGCGCCGCTGTTGCCTTGAATGCTTGCAGCACAACATGCTTGCATGCTTGCAGCACATGAACACCCATGGTGTCATGAACATGCATGCTTACCGCAACGAGGCAGTGTTTGGCAGAAGGTTGCAGCCCACTCGCCAGGGGCACAGCAGTACAAGGTGGTGACGAATTTGGTCCACATGCCGGACGATGACATTCACGATAAGGGTGGTGGCCACGTATGCACGATGCATTTGCTCCTGCCTGAGCTGAGGTAGGGCAGCCCCCCTTGTGCGCAGCTCTGTGCAAACGACAGGCTCCCAATGTCCCCTTGGCTGTGCGTGCAGGCAAGCCAGTGGCGATCGGTGCGGTGGGGGGCTCGATCACAGCCACAGGGTGCGGTGGCGGCTGCCTGCGCTACGTGGACTGGTTCTTCGACTGGGTCAAGGTGCGGGGCGGCAGCACAGATATAGGATACCTATGTCCATTCATAATGTGGAAAGGCGGACTGTGGGCGGCGCTGGGTCAAGATAGTGGACGAGCTGGGAGGTGGGGTGGGGATTTGGTGGGAGGCTAAGGGGCTCAGTATGGTACATGGTTCATGGTGCTCGAGCGTGATGGGAGAGGGTGGCCCAGATGCATTCAGGTTGTGCGTACACAGGCAGGCACCTCGCAGACGCCTGCTGTGACGGTGGTGCGTGCTGGCGTGCCAGCCTTGGAGTGACCAACTCCACAATGCCATTATCTAGCTGCCTGCAATTCTCTATCACTTCTGGGCTTGGGCCTATGCACTCACAATTGTGCTGAGCTGCTGGCCATTCACCGACACAAGGTTGCCGGCATTGATGTGACACCTTCGCTGCAGCTCGTGTTCCCCGCCCACCCAAAAGACACTGCTGCCCAGGGTGCGCGGAGGCGGCTGGCCAGCCTACCCACCAACAGCAGCAACGTGAAAATCTACACAATCGCAGCACAGGACGCAGATGATCAAACGGATATCGAGATGGGAGGCAGTGATCAGCATGCGTCGGGGGTTGCAGGCAGTGATGGGCTGGGGACGGACCAGGTGGCTCACCATGTGTCAGTTGCCATGGGGGCCAGCCAGGCTGTGGGCGGGGACCTTGTGTCAGCAGACGATGGACGTGCTGGCTTAAAAGAGGAGGGGGTTGACAGCTGGGAGGGTGCTCCCCTGGAGGGCGGCGGTACCTGGCATGACAGTATTGTGGATCACAGCAGGATTGGGGCGGGGGCCCGAGGCGGTAGGGTCCAAAAGACTGGCACAACCAGGTCCCTGCTGAAGCAGAAGAAGGTCCCCTCACTGCACCGTCTTATGTGCGTGCGAAGGGGGGCCGCCAGGGGGCATCCTGTGCTCTGGTACTTTTGGGTACTTGTGCGTGGTCCATGTACACCTGACTGCTGCCACCCATGCCCTGCCGGCTGCCAATACATCCCAAAAGCATGCAGAGCTGTTCCTACACCTCTCAAGAGCTCTGCCTGCTGTCTGCATGGCCTGCCACAGCTCTGACGCACCTGCCGATGCCCTACCAACGTCTATGCAGCATGGGCGCGGCAGCTGGAACCACGTCATCCTACATGTCTGCATGCCTAGACAGGCACCTGACAGAGAAGGACCAGGAGGTGCTAGACCTGGTGTTCCTGGGTACGTGCCATGGTGGCTTCAGGGTTTACAGCTGCCTGTGGACCAGCTGCAAGGGGCTGCAGGGCCACCAGGTGTAGGCCCACCAGGGAAGAGCATGCTGGGAGGAGGGGGTGGAGGTGGTAGGGGGTGGAGGGCGGACTGCTGATGAAGTTGCACAGCTGCAGGTCAGCGTGGCAGAGGCTGTGAGGGGATCGCAGGGTGGGGTCTGCGTGCTCCAAGGAATGAAGAGCGGGAGCAGTAGAGGCAAAGTGCTTGGTCAAGCACCTAAGCACCTGGCTGTTGAGAGAGCCCAGCTGTACCTCAGTGACCGCGTGCGGGCATCGCCCAGCTGCAACAGGATCTGATGCTGTTGCAATTGTGGCTGCTTTGCGCAGAGTACGCAATCAATGACCACAGCGAGGCTGACCGCAAGTTTGAGCACCCCGGAAGGTGCGGGCACTGTGGTTTTATAATGCATTGCAAGATTGCAATGCGGGCTGAGCTGCTAATGCTCACCTGTTGCTCGTACATCTGTGTGTGTGTGTGTTGGTTACATCGTACGCCGCATGGATGCCTGCTGCGAGACAGGATTAGCAAGATTCCTTATAACTTCAAAGCTCTTTCTTAATGGTTCATGGCCATTGCAGCCGGGCGGCGTGTGTCCATCTCAATAAGCATGTCAGCAAGCCTGTTCCAGGCTCTCCTGTCATTTCCACAGTTCATGAATCAAAGCATGTCTGCATCACTCCAATCCTGAGCCGGGGCCAACCCCTCAAAAAGATCAGTGTACCGTGCACGCACCCCGGCATATTCCTTACACTGCATCAAGTGCAGCTCGTCTTCCCGTGTATTCATGGCACAGCATGGACATTGCGTGGCACCCGCCGGCCCCGCCGCATACATTCAATATTCAGATTGGGAGACCCCATGCGCATGCGCGCAAGTGCCAACACATGCTGTGGCCTGTTCAAATGGTACATGATTGTGTGCCCTGGCTTGTCCTCCCCCTTGAACCACCGCGTCGAGGTTCACAGCTTGAAGCCTTTGCTCACATCGTCCGGCACGCCCCGCACCCCGCCACCCGCTGGGATAGCAACGCAATCACTATACATGTGCTCACGCCAGCGGTCCGTCAGTTGCGCACGCACAGCTGCCGCATCCACGCGCTCTGCGTGCCTACCTGCACTAGTCAAGTCGTCGCCCAAATGGCTCAGGCAGTTGCAGAAAGCACTACCCCAAGTGCGGCCCCCAGCTTGCACACTTCACTCAAATGTGCCCTTGTCAGATCAGACATGGGACGCGCCATCACACGGTTCCACCACTTAGCCGCACGCACCTGTGTGTGTGGCCAACCTGCATGTGCGGGTGTACGGGTGCGGCAGATGCTTCCCATAGCAGGCGTGCACTAGTGGAATGTGCCTACAGATGGACGTCAGGTTTTCAATTGGCACTGATCAGAGCATCCTCGCGGCATGCTGCTCTGCGCAGGCGCGCGTTCGAGCGGCTGCTGCGTAAGCTGCTGTCCATGCCGCGCAAACCAGCGGTGGTGCTTGTGAACATGGTGAGCCAGGGTGTGTATGACAGCTGTGTACGATGGTGGCCTGTGAGCGCTTGGGAATGGAGCAGCTGCACTTCTCGTGCTCAAGCTGGGTGTTGTTAGTACGCGTGACCATGGCAAGCACAGCCCTCATGCGTGCAAGCTGGAGGCGGTGCAGGCAAGCACATGACAAAGCTGTTACCTGCGAGCAGCTGCTGTACTAAATCAGCCACAAAGCTACACGCTGATGAACCAGTGCCTGCTGCGCCCATGTCACTGCCCTTCACACTGACAGTTCGCATACTGTAAGCTGCGTACGTGCGGCGTGTACTGGGCCAATGCAGAGCGGGACTACATGGAGCTCGCGACCTAGTGAGTTGTACAAAACCGGGATTTTATTGCCGTTGTGGCAGGGGGAAGCAACATTGACAGGTGCCATGCCAGACTGCCACTGTACACGAAGAGGGCTGAGTCCAAAGGCCAGAAGTCCACGCAAGGGATGGGTGCTGTGTGAGCTGTGCAGGGCCAATGGCTTGAGCTATGTGGCTTGAGCTATGTGCCAGCTTGCTTCCCCACTGCATGCTTTGGCGCTGGACATTGCATGGCCTTGTGTGGGCTGTGCGATCGCTTAGCGCTGTCTACCGGCTGGCTGTGCTGACACCTGCTTCAATTGCGCGCATGCAGCTACGGCATACCAGTGCTCAGCCTCAAGGCAGCGGCGTTTCACCAGCTGGTGCGTGCGTCGACCCTAGCAGCATTGCCTGGCTCATCACAGCCGGGTGCGTGCTTTGCAGCTGCGCGTTGGCTTGTGCCTGACTGCCAACAAACATCACACATGTTCAATGTAAGAATGCAGTAGGAATGCAGCGCGTGTGCGGCTAGGGTTGTGCGAGCTTCCTGGTGCCACAAGCCGCGTTCCACGGACATGGCCATGCCGTCAGCAACGTGACCCTCAGCCCTTCATTCCTCTGTTCTATTGTTCTATTGACCAACAGGACAAGAACATCTCAGACCCCACCAACATGTGGAACTTGAAAAAGTTCTACGGCGGCGGTCGCGTGCACCCTGCGGCGGCTGGGCACAGGCTAGTGGCTGAAATGATCATCACTATGACCATCCAGGTGCGCTCGGCCATTCGGCAGCAGACTTGCCCGGAGGGAGCGGGGGGAGGAGGGAGGGTGGGCGGGCGGGCGGCTGGGCTGGGTTTGATGGTGACACAGCACAAGCCCGAGTGACTGTGTATTTCTGCTGGCATGTGCTGTAGTGTACCAGGCCTGGCCAGGTCCAGGGCTGCGTCAGGCTGGGCAGGTAATGCTGCACTAACAGGGGCCGGCAGCACACAAGGCAGACCAGACTGGACCAGGAGGTTCAGTCCATGACTGGCTGCTGGCAGCTACACGGTCAAGCATGCAGCAAGGGCATGTCACTGCTAGCCCCAAAGCGGTAGCATGCACGCAGCTGAGCGCACAGCCCTGCGCACGCACACTGAAGACGCACGAATGTCTGCCCACTGGCTGCAGGCCATCAACAACGCTGCCGTGGGTGAGCCGCTTGGTCTGTCTGAGGAGGCAGCGCAGGAGGCTGCGGCAGCACCCATCCCCAGGTGGGTGCAGCGTGTGGCCCAGCAGGTGCTGTCCTGCCAAAAGGTCTTGGTGGTACGGGGGCCACGTTTCCAAGCGGTTTTCAAGCGTGCGGCATGGGATGAGGCACTGTCGAAGGCAGAAAGCGACGCGTGCACGCTGTGCCCTTCACCCGTCTCAAACATTACAGGAACAGGTTGACGGCATGCTTTCACACGCTGCTCCCTGCTGTTGCAGCTGAGCAGCGCTATGAGTTTTGTGCCTCTTGCTATGTCATCAAGGGTGGCGGCAGCCCATCCTACGTGCATGGCTGCACTACTCAGATGGTTGGGCTGTGCACGCATGTCATGCATGCCAGTCGACTTGCAATAATAGTTCACCGTGCTGCCATTATTTGGTACTACTGTGCAGACCCATGATCTTCGGCAACCACCACGCTGAGCACACCACGTGTTTCATCGGGGAGAACTTTGAGAGTCAGGCAGTAGTCAAGGCGGAGGGCTTCACGTGGAAGAATGAGTAAGTGTGCCAGGAAAAGGCTGCTTTGGAGCATGCCGCACTGCATTAGCGCCAGTGGCAGGGGCTGGGCCAGGAGGCAACAAAGCCAGGACCTGGGAAGGAGGATGGGCTGGTGGCCACCAAGGGTGGATATGCTGCAGCTGAGAGGCAGAGAGAGCAGGACTAAGTGCAGGGCTGGGGCGCTGTTCCTCAGCAACGCAAGGGCAGGCAGCTGCGAGCATGTGCATGAATCAGCGCAGCACACAGTTCAAAACCAGTCACGGCACCCCTTCTCGAGGCCTAGATGCAGTGCATCAGCCCCTGCCCTACCTGCCCAACACGGACATGCACAGGACGGGCAAGTTTGGGTTTGTTGCATTCGAGCCGGGGTCAGTACTGGAGCTGGAGCTCGCTGCAGTGGGCGCGATCATCCAGGTGTGTTGGAAGGAGTGCCAGGGTCCATACGGGGTTCAGGTCCCTGTGGTTGGTGCTTGTGGTTGTGGTAGGTGCTTGCAGGCATGCTGCAAGGCATGGCAGCACGTGCTCCACTCGTCTTGGTGCCGCGCGGCCATTCAGATGCTCTCGCGTATGTATGGGTTATGGTTTGTTGGCACCAGTAGAGCCACTCCACGATCAGCCATCCTACTGCTGCGCTCAAGCCATACCCCCAGCTGGCAGGCAAGCCATGATAAACACAAACTCTGAACCCTTATGCCTGAACCTTGAACCTTGCCGTCGCTCGCTTACTTGTGATGCACCTGACTCTGCCACTTCTTGCAAACACCCCAGCAGGCAGTGGATGACAAGGATCCCTGGTCCTAACCTTAACCTTTGCCTGAAGTTACCTCGCCTTGCCTTGACATACACCGCGTTGCCTGTGTCTCACCTTTCTCCTCATTATTCCTGCACCTGGCCAGGCTGCGGCTGACGAGGACCCTGAATCAAAAGCGGCAGCAGAGCGGCGTGGCAAGGCGGCTGCAGCGGCTGAGGCGGGCGCGGATACAAGCATGGTCATTGTGCAGGTGTGGTGTGGGTTGGGGTGGATCAAGCTCAGGAGCTGGATGGTTGGACAGGAGGCAAAGAGGTCATTGTGTTCAGGGTCGCGAGTTTAGGCTGCGGCTTGGGATGAGTGTGCACAGTGCCAGGTTTGGATGCCTATGTGGGAGTGACTGCCTGGCCGATCGCTGAAGGATGAATGTGTTGATCTGGACACATCAGGGGACGATGGCGTCCCTGCTGTTTGCTCATCTAGCTATCCTTCCTGGTCCTGCTGCACTGTGCTTGAATGCATGCTGATGGGCACGTCTGCTGTATGCGCTGGACCTCTGTATGTGCACAGATCGCATTTCTGAAGAGCTACGAGCACATGGGCAAGTTCAGTGTCATGTGCGTGTCAGGCTGCAAGTGCAAGGAGACGATCGCAGATGGGCACCAAGGTGGGTTGAGTTGTCATGAGTGCGGCGACTCAGCGCAAGACACCAGGACAGCAGAGCAGCAAGACAGCAGGGACAGAAGTACAACAGGACAGGAGGACGACGTTCTTGCAGTGAGACACCAGGGTAGGAGCAGGACAGCAAGGGTGCATGCATGGATTGTGGAGTGGTGTATCAAGTCATACCAAGTGCACACTGGAGGACCCTGGGGGCCCTGCGCGTCCAGGCCAGTTCACGCAGAGCATGACTGCGGCGCTTGCTGACGCACACCCCATCATAATATCTGCCACACACTTCTTTCACTCTGCATAGATCAACACATGCGCACATTGCGTTGCATGCCAACAGGATGCTGACTGAATCGCTGCATCGCATGCTTCAGGGAAGAAGGAGTCGCTGACCGCGATGCACGACGTGCTGGTGAAGCAGCACCCGCGCTGCCGCATGCGCATCACAGTGCTGACGGACACGCGCAGCGGGGAGCACAAGGTGCGTGTGTGGGCTGGGGCACAGCCACCAGCAGGGGCAGGGCTATTGCAGTGGAGCACATGAGTTTACCTAGGTGCAGTTTACCTGGGTGTTGCAGAACACTGGTCGCAGCAGCACTGGAGGTCGGCATGGCAACAAGACGTGCTGCACATGCACTGCGTGCGCCTTGACGTGCTGGTGGTTTTGCAAAGACCTGCACTGTGCGCTGGCTGTCTGAGGAACATGGCAAATGCGTGTGCCGCTGCGCGCCTGTGATGCAACGGCCACACACTTGGGTTATGCTGCACATTTGGGCCACACTGGGCATCGGCGTGTTGTCACCCATCCCATCGATTTGCCCCGCAGGTCAAGATCATTGGAGCGGTGGTGTCGGAGGAGGCTGGCATGCTTACCCCTCTGGTTTCAAACTTTGGACACTATGGCACACGAGATTGAGTGGCGCTGCACAGACTGCAGGCAGGAGCTGTGTGTGAACAGGTGCTGGATGCATGGATGTGGGACGCACACATTACATATGTATGGGTACTGCGCGCATAGTCTTTCCACCTCAGCCTTGCTGAATTGTGAGCTGCATGGGCTGGACTTGTGTGGCCATTCGAGCCTTGCTGGCGCAAGAGGCATGTCCGTTCACTCAGCTGGTTGCTGTATCCTTGGTAGTCGGCTTCAAGGCAGCTTGCCGGGCTTGATGGGCCATGCAGGCCAAGGTGCGGCGTGGGCCTGCAACAGCATGCCAGCTTGTGCAAGCTCTGCCAGCTCAGCAGCCTCGGCCGCCGTGAACACCTGCACACATGCATGCCCAGAGGTGCGTAGCTTACAAACGCTGTCGTGGAATGCGTGCAGGCTGACCGGCATATGGCCAGGCATGTGGGTGTGAAAGCATGAGCAGCAAGCAGCCACAGAAATAACAGGTCCCAGTGGTCCGACAGCAGCTCAAGCCTCCTTTGCCTCCTGCTCCTCGCTTTCTTTCCAACGCCCTCCCCAGCCTATGACAATGCTTCCAAGGCACCCCACATTTCTCCGCACCTTGCCGGCTGCGGCATGTACCTCGTGCAATGTTTGGCGCTCAGCTTCCAGCGTTGCCACCGCCGTGCTCAGCCGCATGATTTCATCCTCCATCCCCGCCTCGCGCGCGCGAGCCTGTTCATAGTGTGAGTTGTCAAGCGGCAGGACGATCTCAGAACAGGAAATCAGCACAAGAGTCACCACCAGCCCGTCAGGTGAAAGCAGCAAGGAGCAACGCAGCAGCAACCACGCATGCGCGCTGATAGGATCTACATGATCACATCACCCCGCAACAGGCTACAGCCGGCGCAATGCAGCCAGCATAGGCGTAGGAGGCACAGTGGTAGGTCGCGCAGAGCAGCTACATGGCATCCACCCCCACCAGGCCCTTGATGCTGAACCCAGTGGTCAAGTGCTCAGCCGCCTGGGCCGCTCACCTCCTCCGCCTCAGCTGCCGCCACCTGCCGCTGCCGCACCATCTCAGTGCGCAGGTGATTCACCTCCTCCTTCCATGCACCCAGCTCGCCCAGCTGTGCACTCTCCAACTTGGCTTCAGCCTGCGGTGGTCCACCAGGCAAGCAAAGATCAAGGCACAGGCAATCAAGCACCAGTTAAAAACAGGTTCAACAAGCCCATCCCCGACATCCGAAGTTCACCCATGAGCCCAGACAAGAGCTGTGCGGCCTGCTGAGCTTGTTATGTGAACTAGCGCATCAGCCAAGTTCCAAGGCCACTTCACTCGGCATTGCATTCCTCTTGATCAACCCACCTCCAGGCACCGGTCCTCTGTTGTGCGCTGCTGAAAAAGGTTGTGTGCAACACGTTGTTGCAGCTGATCCTCTCGCTCTGCTGCGGCGCCCAGCTCAACTGAGCAAGGCCCAGTACAGCGGTTCCAAGCCAGGCAGGGGCTCAAGTCAGGATAGCTCTTGTCAGGTCATATTGGATGAGGTTGTGCGGCCCAGGACGGCCATGTGCAGGCAGGCACAACAGTGCAGAATGCGCAGGGCTTTCTGCTACCCACAAACAGCTATATGCAGCAGCACAGCTGCCCCAACCAGCCATCCACCAACCCGTGTACCTTCCAATTGTGCGCATTTGTCTGCCGCGCGTTGCGCTTGGCCCGCTGCTGCTGCAGCCTGCGCTGCACGCCCACGCTCTGAATCCGCCAGGGTAAGTGCCTCTGCAGCACGGGCCTCTGCAGCTGCCTTTTCTCCACGTGCCTCTCGCAGCTCTGCATGCAGACGGCGCACCTATGCAAGCAGCACAAGTCCAGCAGCGGAGTTTCAAGAACAATGCACAAGTACGGCATGGCAATGCATCGCCACAGCAGGCACAGGCAGGGCCCCATGCACGAGACATGTTCAAGGCTGCTGCAGCAGATCCAGGGGTGGCCTATGGCACATGCTGGATTCTATGGCTGATGATATGGTAACATGCCAGAGGGGCCATAATGTGGGCGTATGCCATGTGCAGGAGCATTCCTGTCTACCCACATTTTCCAAACCCCGCGCACCAGTCGTGCCATGTCTTCCAGCCCCTCCATCACATTAGGCTCCAGCAGCTCAGGGGGCACCTGGTAGTCCTGAAGATCCTGAAGATTTGCTGCTGTACCACCTCGTTCATAATTTGCTGTACTGCCTGGTGCATTGCCTGTACTGCCAGATGTGTCCTGTGACCCCTGCGGCTCGATGCCACCAGCTTTGGCGCCGCGGCGTGCCAGCTGTTGCCGTGTGAGCGACAGCACGGACTCAGCATCCGCCAGCCGCCGCGTGAGCTCACGGGCCTCACGGTCCAGCAACTCCGTCTGCAGTACACCCAGCAGCACAGCCATACTACAGCTCTTGATGCGCATAGGACATGGGACATGTGTGGCAACCATTTGGCTGCACCTCAAGCTGACAAACAGAGGAGCACCTTGCCATGCAGGCTACCATCGCACGCAGTGCGGACCCTTCTTTAGGATGACAAGGGTAATAGGAGGAGCCACACAGGCCGTCAAGCACGCAGCCAAGTACATGGAAAAGGGTGCATATGAACGCAGGTGGGCCCCTTGTACAGGGTAGCAAGCTGTTAAGCCCCACCTCACGGTCCTTGTCCGCCAGTGCGCGCTTCAGCATGGCTGCCTCGGCCTCAAACGCCTCACGCTCCAGCTGCACGCGCAGCAGCAGCGCCCCTGCGTGCATCGACATGGCGGCATGTGCAGCAGATCAGTACATAATAGAGCCGGCTAATGTCAGTGCCTTGAAAAAGCAACAACAACCCATGCGATTGTTCTGATCCTGCCCGCACTACAGGCATAATCAAACTTGCAGCAGCGGGCACTCTGACCAAACACTAAAAGCACAGCCACCACCAACACAGCTCGTGGCATGGATCAAGACCCCACCTCCATCCACTCAGCACCCTGTGCGCACCTTGCTCCTCCAGCTCCATGCCCAGGTCCATGCACTCGGTGCACCCCGGCCGCGCGCCAGCCCCAACCAGTGGTGCCTTAGCCGTGATGCCCCGTGCAACTTTAGCTGCCTGCACTGCTGCCGCAGCCTCTGCCTGCGCCAGTGCCGGCATCGCTGGTGATGGCCCCGGCTGCACTGACTCTGATGGGCCGGGCTGGGGCCCTTCATCAGCTCCACTTCTGAGCACGCCCTGCGCGCTGCCAGGTGTACTGCCTGAGGCCCCACCGCTGCTGGGCTCCTGCACGTTGGTGAGGGTGCCTGCAGAACTGGAGCTGGGGCCTGTCGAGGCAGCTGATGGCCCTGCTCCTTGACCCATGCATGTGTTCATGAGGAACAGCCGCACCTTCACTGGCCCACCTGTGGGCAGGCCAATCAGCAAAGCAGCAACCGCGGACGCTGTCCCAGTGTTCTGTGGAAATGCAGTCGCCACACATTGCACTCTGTGATGCCTGCATATGTATTCACCATGATCTCAAGCACCACAAATATACAATGCCTCAACGCATTAGAGCGTCAGCCAAACAGCAAGCTAATCAGCCACACCTGCAGCAATGGCGGCAGGCGGGTGCACCAGCGGGTTGTCGTGCAGGCTGAGGGTTATGAGGGAGGTGAGGAAAGCCACCTCACGTGGCAGCACTGACAGGTGGTTGGACTGAAGCTGCAGCTCAGTCAGGCAGCTGAGCAACTTGGCTGCGGGGGCCAGCAGGACAGCGTGCCACAAAGCAAGGTGAGGTGAGGGGGATGCGGCACCCACGGATGCAGGCACGCACAGTTCCTGCGCTTGATGGGCCCTGTCATTGATCGAAACTGAGTTTCAGGGGTAACATGCCTGGGCATGCAGAGCTGCTGCTTCATATTTACTCAGGCAGCAGGACTGCAGGTAGAGCACACGGCCCTAGCCTTGCAACCAGACTCACTGATGCCAAGGGGGATGGCGCTGAGCTGGTTGTGGTGCGCCACGAGCGAGCGCAGCCGCAGCAGCTGGCTGATGCCCGGCGGCAGCCCTGTCAGCTGGTTGTGAGCCACTGACAGCTGTGTGAGGCTGGTGAGGCCGCTGAAGCTGGCAGGCAGTGCGTGCAGCTGGTTGTTGTCAAGGGCAAGGGACACGAGACGGGGCAGCGTGTCAAGCCGGGGCGGCAGCAGCCCAAGCTGATTGCACTGTGCATTGAGCGACGTGAGGGCGGTCAGCCGGCTGATTGCGGGCGGTAGAGCCGCGAGGTTGTTATTGCGGAGCTGCAGGTGCTGCAGGCCTGTGAGAATACCCAGAGTGCTGGGCACCTCTGCCAGCTGGTTGAAGGCAAGGTCTAAATGGGTTAGGGAGGGAACCAGCTCCAGAGGTGGGCAAGCCATGAGGGCGTTGTGTGACAGCACCAGCCGCACCACATTGCGCCCCTCAGAGCGAGCGAAGCGCAGGAGCTGCTGCGGCAGCTGCCGCAGGTCCTGGCCCCGCAGCTCCAGGCTTAGGCTCTGCCGCGCCTCGTCAATTGCCATGGTCACACTCGCATCATGGTCATCCACCTCTTGATCGATCACACTGGGGGGGTTGGCCAGTAACCCCCGCATGTCCAGCCCGCCGGGCAGCCCCAGCGCAGACATACCACCCACGCTGCTGCCCATGCTGCTGTGGCTGCGCAGGCTGCTTGCCGAGGCAGGCCGCTGGGGGGCAAAGCTGCTACTGAGGTTGCTGGCAAGCGTGGCGCTCGGTAGCATGCTGGTGCCTGCCCCTGCCGTGTGCTGCTGCGTCCCTGCCGCTGCAGGTGCGCCTTGGGACGCCCTGCGAGCCAATGCCTGTTGGTATGCGGCCCTGCTGCTAAGGCCGTGTGGCAGCAGGTGGGGCTCATCAACTTGCAGCAGCTCCTCAGCTGGTGTATTGCCAATTGACCACTGGGGCAGTACGCGTGTGTGCTCCACTGGGGTCGGCCGTGCGCTCCCTGGCTGCGAGCTGCTGCCCAACTTGCTGCGCTGGGTGGTGGCTGACGGCGAGGCTGGTGCAGTAGCTGCTGCTGTTGAGGGCACAGCAGATGAGGGCCGTGCCAAGGCGCTGGGGCCAGCTGCAGAGGCGGGTTTGGGATGCTGTAGTGGGCTCGCCGCAGCTGAGGCTGGCCGCCGTACGAGCGTAGGCACCTGCACTGGGGATGCCGGCCGCTGTGCAGGCACTGGTATCCTTGGTGCAGGTGACCCGGATCCTGGTGACGTGGGCATTTGTGACATGGGTGCTGGTGATGTGTGTGCTTGTGAGGGCATGGGCGTGCTCTGTGCTAATGGCGCAGGCACAGGTGGCAGCGGTGATGTGGATGTGGGTGCCTGTGGCGGCTCTGGCGCCTGGGAGTACGAGGGCACTGTGGCTGGTATGGGCCGTGCAAAGGCCGCTGGCATGGCTGACATGGGCCGCTGGAGCCGCTGCGCAGTCTGCACGGGCATCGCTGACATGGGCTGCAGCGGGCTCAGCGACTGCGTGGTGGCTTGGGCCGTGGATGGGGCTGCCCGTGATGGCGAGGCAGGTTCCCCTCCTGCTTCTTCTCCTGCTTTGTCGGATGTGTAAGTTTGCCCAAACAACCAGGAAGAGCTGGCTTGCGCATCAGTCGCGCCAACTGTGCTGCTCAGCGCTGCATCTAGGCGTGCGGCAGCGGCGGTGGTCGAGCTCTTGACAGCTGCCCAGGCAGCCGCAGGGTGGGCTGCACCGTCAAAGCTTCCAAGCCCTCGCATTTGTGAAGCAGCCGTGCCTCCCACAGGTGTTACAACGCCCGGCCACGTGGGGGCGCTTGCTGCGCTCGCTTGCTGGGCACGCGGCGCTGCATGCGGCTTGGCTGAGATGCCATGTCGTTTGAGGACATTGGCTAGGTTGTCAGAAAGGTTAGGCTCTTTGGGCAGCTTCGTGAAGCCGGCAGCCACAGGCCTGTATGGTAGCAGAACAGGAAGGCAAGTGGCTGAACACACACGCACAGGGTCACGGGCCATGGCCAGTTCACTGAACTGCTCATGTCAGCGCCATACATCATAGGCATGGCTGAAGCTTGCTCATATGCATCCTCAGAGCCTCAGAGCCTGTTAGCACTGCCTCCACATGCCAGACGCGGATTCACGGAAATGAATGAGTGTGTGCAGAGGAGGGCCACCCACCCCGTGCAGAAACGCCACCAGAGCAGTTACACTACAGCTCTGAGCTTGTATCTTTTGTCCCTTCACGCAAAAGACAATATGGCAGGCGCTAGACTCACCGTGCAGAGCCGGGCCGCATGCTACCCGGCCCCTTCTTGCCTTCACGTTCTGCGGCCTGTGTCAAGTAGCGCTGCCAGCGCGCGTCGCGGACTGTGGTCATACTGCCCAGCACAGGTACCTCCCAATCATCCATCCCCATGGATGATGATCCAACACCGTGCAGCCTTGAGGAGGTCTTGTAGTGCGCTAAGTGCTGCAACACCCTGCTGTCGGCTGTCGGAATATGCAGTGCAGTGCATGGGCAATGCAGTAAAGATAGAGCTCATGCTGTGTTCATGCAGGCCTACTGTGACTGCATCCCACTGGGTCCCATGCCCGCATATGTGGAACTGCGCAACGCCCCATGCGCGCCTGCACCCAAATGCACACATGCCATACCGCGCTCTGTATGGGCAGCACACATGCACCAACCCGCACGCCACGTATTCCATGTTCACGCACTTGCTGCATTTAGTTTAGAGTTCCACGCCCTTGGTCAGTTGAAGTCTAAGTTGTCCATCGGGCAGCTGCTTATACCATCTTTAAATAGACATGGAGCAGCTGAGCAACGTGTGTCGCCAAGTTAAGTTTGTACTAGGGGCAGCGGGCCCGACAGGTCAACAATGTCCTTTCCCATAGAATATATGGTGCTGATACAGAAGACATGCCTAACGTCATCCAGAGGGATCGGATAAAACATCAGTGCAGCAAAGTGTGTCAGGTGTATGAGGGAACTGGGTTTTTTTCTCCAGCGTCAGCGTAGCGCCTGATGGAAAGTTATGATCAAGAAGGCCGCTTGATGTGCTTGTACTGTGTTGCAGCACGCAATAATGCAGTGTGCAATACAGCCACGAATGCGCTCAGCGAGCGGGCAGACACGCTTGTGGCAATTACCTGCCTCAAAGGCATGGATCCGCCAGCCAAGCAGCCCTCGACTCCTGGTGTCCACGCAGCATTATTATGAGGCAGTGGCATCTGCAACAATTCCAAGGGCAGCTCAGACAGCGCAAATCACAGCACCATATGAGGTGCCACATGTGCAAGTCTCTGGCATGCACCACGCCAAGAGCAGACCGCGCCATGCGGCCGCCTCAGCTGCAGCAGCCACCATGCATACACCGCTGACAGCAGGCAAGGCCCAAGCTTCGACGACCACACCAGCCGCTGAGACACCCAGTGCCAGCAGCGCACAAATGCAGGTGCCAGTCTGGCAGCAGCGCACAGAGCTGCTGTTGCAGCAAGCTGGGCTGGCCAAGCTGCGGGCGGCGCGCGTGCTGCTTGTGGGCGTGGGCGGAGTGGGCTCCTTTGCAGCTGAATTTCTTGCACGGTGCGTCCCCTTGCAGCCATTCTCTAACAGCTTGCAGCCTGCAGTATCTTATGCTAGAAGTAGTTGCTCGGGCGTTAATGGAAAAGCTGAGATGCTGGATGCTGGTATGATTTGTGTGAGGTGTGCTCAGGCCTGCATGCAGTCTCAGAGGCTCTGGGGCATGCCGTATGCAGCATGTGCAAGCACAGTGTTCAGCCATACACAGTGCACGCATGGTTGTATGCACGTCATTCGCGTCACATGGCATCAGCTCCTTTCTTGCGGTATGGAACTGAAGTACACCTGCCAAGCTGCTGCTGCCTGGCCCCAACCGCAGCGCGGGCGTGGGCAGCCTGACTCTGGTAGACGGCGATGTGGTGGACGCCAGCAATGCCAACCGTCAACTGCCAGCCATGAGCAGTACAGTGGGGAGGTCAAAGGTGCAGGTTATGGCGGAGCGGCTGCGGGACGTTGCACCTGAGTCACTCATTCTGACAAAGGAGGTGTTTGTACTGCCGGACAGTGCTGCAGAGTTGGTGGCGGCCGGCGCTCCCAACGCGGCGGACCCAAACGGACCATGCCAGCCCTTTGACTGGGTCATCGATGCCGTGGACAGCATTGCCCCCAAGTGCTACGTTATTGCAGCAGCTCAGCAGGCGGGCCTGTCAATTATTTCCTCCATGGGGGCTGGCGGTCGCATGGACGCAGCGCGTGTGCACGTCATCCCTCTGTCCCATACCTTCAATGACCCGTTTGCGTCCAACGTGCGCAAGTCTCTGCGCAAGCTGGGCCTGGACTTGGAGCAGGTGAGGAGGTTGGCTGGGTGCAGGGTTGAGAGGTGCTGTGGCACGTGGTATGGTTGTCTGTTTTGTGTGTGTGTGTGC